>JARYGA010029609.1:0-71719 GCA_030545235.1 Helianthus tuberosus | reverse complement strand
TAGCATGACCCAGATGAGTTACCGGAGCCTCGGCGAAGGCCTTTTCTCTCTCTCTCTCTCTCTCCCTCTTAGTATAATCAATAATGGTCGAACTCGTGATATGGTAGGCAAGAATCCACGAAATGGCTATAATAATCGGGTTCTTCAACATATATCGGTTGCGGTAACTGCAGATAACAATCGCGTATGGAATTAAAGAAAGGGATGGGAAGAGGTATCGAATCAGGAACAAAACCATTTTCAATAATCCGTAGAGTTTTGTTTATTAAAATCGAGTTAGGAACAAAACCCATTTCAATAATCCGGAAAGTTTTGTATATTGATCAGAAAAAATATGAGACCACCAAACTCTGAAAAGAATAGATCTATTGTTATGTATGTGTGATGAGTGTGGGTGTGGATATGTATAGTTCTAGAGAGAGAGAAGATTTACCTAGTTGATCAGCTCCCTCTTACCTTACTTAGGGCTCCATTGATATGAACACGAAAGCAGTTTTTTTACCGGACGAGAAGAGGAGGGGTCACGACTCTCCCTCTTACCTCACTTAGGGCTCCATCGATTAGAGGAAGCAATATGTCATTAAACTAATGCTTAAGTTACCATACTGCCCCTACATGTGTCTTAAATTAATGTTTACTACCTATTTTACCCTCAAAATTCTAGTACAATTTCTTTGTACATATTGCTTCAAAATATGTACGCGATGTAAAATTACAATTTTGTACGTCACTTCTCCTTTTTTATAATAGTATATAGGTAGTGTTTGGTATGCAGGAATGAGTGGTGGAATGGAATGGATGATTACGAGGGAATGAAGAAAAGAATGTTTGGTTGGTCAAATGAATGGAATCACTCATTCCAAAAAGCATTCCATTCCCTCAAAATCATTCTTTCCACCCCCATGTTTTTTTTCTATTACATCCCCTCTTACACCATTAATCAACACCACAACCCACTACCTTCGGCAAAACCAACCACCACCACCACCCACCACCTACCACCGACGCCATCGCCGCCACCCGCCACCACCTCACCCCGACAGCCACCGTCGCCGCCGCCACCCACTCGCCACCGTTATCACCCACAACCGCGACCAACCACCAACACCACTCGCCGCCGCCTACCACCATCATCGACTCCACCACCACCGTCACCACCAACCGTTGTTGCCGCCGCCACTCTGCTGCCACCCACCACCAACGGCCACCTTGCTGCCACCACCACTCGTCGTCATCGCCGCACCGCCACCACCACCACCCATCGCCGTCGCCGACACACACCACCGCCACCTATAACCACCCTCAATTACTACCACCGACCACCACCACCACTCACCACTTATTTTATTACTCCGTTTTTCTTGCCTACCGAACAATACACAATAATAATAATTCATTCCATTCACACATGGTAACCAAACAAGACATGGAATGGTAATGATCCATTGCATTCCCTCATCCATTCCATTACCTCGTCCATTCTATTCCTTCGTCCATTCCATTACCCCATACCAAACAGACCCATAGATTATAGATTAATAGCGTGATAACTTAGCAAAATGCAAAAATATAAGCACATTTTCAATTAAATCAGCCTAGTTAGTGTGCAGAAGACCACAATATAACATAATAGAAATGCACACAACTTCAAACTGTTGGAAACAATCAGCATAAAAACGAAACGAAGAACACAATGATTTTGTCGGTGCACAATCGCACAATAGCCTTTTCTGGTTTATGTTAACTCAAAATAAACTCTCTTTGCTTGGAACTCATGCATACCACTATGACCAAAATTCGAATTCAAAGAGATTGTTGTTTGTTGATAAATTAAAATTCAAACTATTAAACAATTTTTTTGGCCAATGACCTCTAGCTCAACTGGTAAGAGGATTTGAATTCTTCCGTGAAAACTCAAGTTCGATTCCCATTTGGTGCAAAAAAGAGTGAGGCACTGATGGGTAATGATAGGACCCATAGAAACCTGAGTTCGATCATTGAGCCAAACAAGTTTTACCGGTAATTTAACCGTCGTGCCTATGGGCGGGTGCGTTACCGGATTTCCCATGGAAGTGGTGGTGGACGACTCGTGTTACTCTCGGAGTACTCCGTTTGTCCAATGGGTTCCCCGAGAGTACTCGGGATTAATCTGTAAAAAAAATAAAGAATTTTTTGGTTTATCTCCTATTGGTCCACCAGCTTCACTATCCAACTGGTTCTTGTTTGGGCTTTCGCTAGCCCATATCGAGATTGTATCCGCACAAACAAAACAACTATCACCACTTGGATCCAAGCTATGCTCATCGAGAATTACGCATTCCCAACTTTAGGGAGATGCCACTAATTGTGTTAAACTGTGTGGGTTGACCATTTTGAGTAAATACTTTTTTTTTCAACAAATCAATCTTGAGTATTCTTGGAGCACAAACTGGACAAACGAAGTACACCGAGAGTAACCCGAGTCTTCCACCACCACTTCCGGGGAAAACCCGGTAACCTACCCGTCCGTAGGCACGACAGTGAAATTACCGGTAAAACCAGTTTGACTCAAGAATCAAACTCAACTTTCCCTGAGTCTCCTATCATTATGCACCAGTGTCTCACTCCTTTTTTTCGAGTAAATATTATTCTCAAGACTTTTGTCAAGCAATTGGAGTCCAATTTGAAAATAAAACTCAATACACTCGGAATCCCATTTTGAGTTGATGTTATTCTATAGGTTTCTATTAAGAACATACGTAGTGGGGCGGTATGCCATAGCATGGCGCCGCCAAAACGCCCGGAACACGAAAACAACCGGCGCTATGTTTCAAAAATGGGGGGAGGGCGCGATACATATCGCGGCGTGATGTGAGAAAGGTTTAATTGTTTGACCATGTTTGGTCCCTGCAAATCGGAGAGGAAACAGGATAGGTCCTGCAAATCGGACCTGAAGACCGAGAAGAAGGCCGGAGAAGAAGGCCGGAGAAGAAGGTCGGAGAAGAAGACAGCCGGTCCCTGCATTTTTTTTTGTACACTTTGGTCCCTGCATTTTTTTTTACTGTAATGTTTTTTTTAATTTTAGTGTAATGTTTTTTTAATTTAATAAAATGAGTTTTAATTTTATAAAGTTAGAAAATAATTATAAAAAATTAGAAATTAATAATTGAGTAATGATTAGGCGGGGGCTTTATGACTACGGGCTTAAATGCATAACGCCCCATAACCCCCACCCGCACACGTGGCGCGCCACGTGTCGCAAAACGCCCCCAAAGGGAGTTATGACTACACATGGCCTAATCATGTAAATTTTTGGGACTATGGGTGCATGCATTACATGTGTTCGTGGAATCGTGGGTCACAATATAAAAGTCTATAAAGATTTTTACTAACCATCAAGTCTCAAACTCGTAATAACAAATTGGATTTTAATAATCCAAACTATTATCCATTGGTCGATAATAATCTATACTGACGATATGACCAACAACACTCCTAACTTTCACTTTTATTGTAACGGGCAACCTTAGCCTAACAAATAGTTCAATTTGTTGGCTTCTAACTTTCATTCATGTTGTTTCAAAACAGTTAACTACAATCTGATGAGGGTAAAAATCAGTCAAGTGTTCGTTAGCGATAAACAAAGTTCCTTTTCCATTAGGCCAGGATTGCCTCTTGCAACAAAAGTGAAGTTAGGAGTGTCATTAGTAACATTGCTAATATATACAATAGATTATAATATGCCAATAAGTAATAGTTTGGATTTTAAGGATTATTAAAATCCAGTTTACCAACTCGTAATTTACTTGGTGTCTTTTTCCTTTCATAAAGAGGATTTCCATCTGGTAAGGTGTAGAGGTATGGTATTGGACCCGACCCGAGCGGTCAGACCTTCCCGTTACTTGTTGCTTTTATATTAATTATTTATTATTGTGTTGACTAACCCAACCGCGAGGCCCAACGCGTTGTAGTATATTAACTACATTGGGCTAGGGACTTGTAGAGATAACCCCTAACTGGGCCTGGCCCATTGAGGTTAGGGGAGGCCCATGTCCCCTATATAAGGAGGTGTTCACCTCATTATTAGGGTTAGACAAGATGGAGCCGCCACACTTTTGTTACTGGAAACAGGGGATTCTTTCCCCTACCGGTCATCTCTACAAGCTCCACCTTCTTGTTTTCTCCATTCCAGATCTAGGTTAAAGAGGAAGAACAAGGTGTGATTCTTCACCCTCATGTAGAAGGCGGCCCAATCATCCTGGCGGTGATTCCGTGCTTCAACATTGGCGCCATCCGAGTTTATGTTAACCATCTGTTGATCACATCTTGTTTTATCCTCAGATCTCTAGATCTGTGTTCTTCGAGTCACACTCTTGAGCTTCGAATGGATAAACCCCGCAGATCTGTGTTATGTTTTCAAAAACTCCTAGATCTGTGGTTTTTTCACTTATTTTAGTGCTTAAAAATCTTCAGATCTACATTTGTTTCAAAGGGGGTTCACAACCTCATGTACAAGAGAGCTCAGATCTGTTGCCGTACAAGACTTCCTCAAGTCATAATTTCGAGATCCAGGTTTTGTGGGTTTTATGCCTCCGTTGACGAAGATTAGCCATGATTTATGAAGAAGAAAAAACCGGGTACGTTATTTGCTTTTCTTTGACGCAATCTTCTATCAAAACAAGGCATGGCAAAAAGAAAAGAAATTGCAAATTTCTTTCTTACGTCACCATCAGAGGCCCTATACTTCTAAACATGGTTGTTAATTTATTATTATTAGATGATCAAAGTCCTTTTCAACTTTCAATGTATTTTTTATTATTAAAAGATAAAAAATACAAGCATTTACAGATGTAAACAAAAAAAAAAAAAAACTATACTCAATACTCCATAAGATTGCACCATTAAAGAACTGCTTCTAAACTTGGCCTAAGAAAGAAGCTAAAAGGTGTCATAATGTTTAAATGGAGGTGGGGTTCTAAGGGTATGCGTCAAGCTCTTTGAGGTTCACATCTCAGCTTTTCCTTTTTACTCCACTATTTATGAACTTTCACAGTATTGACCCTTACAATTAAATATTGATGGTCAGATTTGCCCTTACAAAGTAAAAAGCATAAATATTGATATACACATACGAGCATACGTTTGTTACTTATCTACTATCAATATTTTAATATAACGTTACTAACATTTTATTAGTAGCAACAAACTGAGAGACTAGCATGGTGCAACACCATTTCAAGGGTCAAAATTGCTTTCACATTTTGCGGGGAATGACATGTTCCATCGGTAAAACGAGACGAATGACCCTCACGAACACCGATGAAAGCCGAAAAAGCATGCACACAAGACTTCCCCGTGCATCGCACATGCGTACGATCGTCATGATCAAACAACCACGAGATATACGTATTATGCACGAGATACTTTATATAATTGTCATATTTGTAGCTAAATTGCATATACCTTTTAGTATATTACGACTAGCATTATTTGGCACGCCTTACTTTCACCCTAAAAGGGGTGTGATTAAGAAAACCATCGCGCACGACCGGCAAATAACCACTTCTGCGTGGCAGCGTCTCCGCCGCGCGAGTCAGCTCTACCATTCGTTTGTGGAGTTCTAAAAAGGCTAATTTAAACTTGTTTTTATTTAAGTTCACCTTCCTGCTTATCTTAAGTTTGCACCATAACTTTAGCTTATAGCTCAAACACATTATTACGTGTTACAAGAGTCGGTGTACGACTTTTAACCATGCATGTGGGTACATATCATTTTAGCTAATATATGGACAATGTCCATATGTAATCGGCCGTGAACACTTGAATTATTCAATAAGACAGTGTTACACGCTTTCCCCGATAACATAAAACGGCTAGCGTCTAGCAAATGAAATTATTTAACGACATGGCTAGTAGTTCATCGTTTTAACGAGTATTAACCTCACGATATGTCCGGCGCACACTAGTATCATTGCTTATTATTATTCAACCTCAATGCTACTGACATTTTTTAGCAGCTGCAATAAGCAAACGGGCTAGCACAGTCCAACACCATTCCGAAGTTCGAAGTTGTTTTCACATATTACGGAGTTTGGATGCATAGAACGAACTCCTCCTAAGAACAAGGTTTCGGTACAATGCTTTCATATATCAAATCCTTTGTTATAATTTACCTTGTTGACTTGTTTGCAGGACAAACAATATATGAGCACGTAAGTCGCTATACGCGCCTGCTCCTTCTACATACGAGCGAGCACACATGCGTTTTGCACGCATGCTCCTCTATTATGAGCACGTAAGTCGCCACGCGCGCATGCTCCTTTACTTACGAGCGAGCACACATGCGCTTTGCACGCATGCTCCTCTACAGACGAGCACGTAAGTCGCCAGTCGCATGCTCCTCTACATACGAGCACGTAAGTCGCCATACGCGCCTGCTCCTTCTACATACGAGCGAGCACACATGCGTTCTGCACGCATGCTCCTCTATTTATGAGCACGTAAGTCGCCATACGCGCACGCTCCTTTACTTACGAGCGAGCACACATGCGTTCTGCACGCATGCTCCTCTATTTATGAGCACGTAAGTCGCCATACGCGCCTGCTCCTTCTACATACGAGCGAGCACACATGCGTTCTGCACGCATGCTCCTCTATTTATGAGCACGTAAGTCGCCATACGCGCATGCTCCTTTACTTACGAGCGAGCACACATGCGTTCTGCACGCATGCTCCTCTATTTATGAGCACGTAAGTCGCCATACGCGCATGCTCCTTTACTTACGAGCGAGCACACATGCGCTTTGCACGCATGCTCCTCTACAGACGAGCACGTAAGTCGCCAGTCGCATGCTCCTCTACATATGAGCACGCAAGTCGCCATACGCACATGCTCCTTTAGTTATGAGCACGCCAGTCTCCAGGCGAGCTCGCCGCTATACATGCAAGCATGCTAAGCCCCATGCGGCCCTGCTGCCCTTACATACGGGTGTGTATGTCTCGCACGCGCGCATGTTTAGCCATAGACGAAAACGTAAACTGAGCTACAAATGCACGCACCACTTTGAGTATACGCGAAAACACATTGGCTAAAATAAAGTTTCGTTTACACCTACATTCTTCAAGACAAACCACATCTCCTTGCCTCACGCCACATTGTCGTTATGGCACAGCGGAGGATTAGCGCAGGCTAAGGTTTTCACTTCATTATCCTGACGCAACTTTATGCCAATTCTCATTCGCGATAACCTGACTCAAAGTGGATTAACACGTGCAAATATTGTAGACAACAGTTTACAAAGATTTAAACACCAGGTATATGTATTCCATAAGGATAAACACGCGCGCATCATGTGCTAACCAACATAGTCATACAAAAGGTTGAATATTTTATAGTGACTCACGCCGTTTGGGCTCAGTTCCATACGCCATCCCGTGCGCCATGCGTCCAGTTGGCGCAACTTAACAAGTTGCCAACACGCCATGCGCCATGCGTCCAGTTGGCTCAACTTTACAAGTTGCCAACACACCATGCGCCCCATGCGCCATGCGTCCAGTTGGCTCAACTTAACAAGTTGCCAACACGCCATGCGCCATGCGCCCAGTTTGGCTCAACTTAACAACACGCCATGCGCCATGCGTCCAGTTGGCTCAACTTTACAAGTTGCCAACACACCATGCGCCCCATGCGCCATGCGTCCAGTTGGCTCAACTTAACAAGTTGCCAACACGCCATGCGTCCAGTTGGCTCAACTTAACAAGTTGCCAACACGCCATGCGCCATGCGTCCAGTTGGCTCAACTTTACAAGTTGCCAACACACCATGCGCCCCATGCGCCATGCGTCCAGTTGGCTCAACTTAACAAGTTGCCAACACGCCATGCGTCCAGTTTGGCGCAACTTAACAAGTTGCCAACACGCCATGCGCCATGCGTCCAGTTGGCTCAACTTTACAAGTTGCCAACACACCATGCGCCCCATGCGCCATGCGTCCAGTTGGCTCAACTTAACAAGTTGCCAACACGCCATGCGCCATGCGTCCAGTTTGGCGCAACTTAACAAGTTGCCAACACGCCATGCGCCATGCGCCCAGTTTGGCGCAACTTTACAAGTTGCCAATACGCCACGCGCCATGCGTCCGGTTGGATCAACTTTACAAGTTGCCAATGTGTCATGCGCGGCGCGCCCAGTAGGCTCAACTTTACAAAATCAAACATGTGTCCCAACAACCACTACCCTTATAAGTCCAGAATCCCTCCTAGACGATCAACTCAACTAGAAGGCACACTGGACTGGGGGGACTTGAAGAGGTATGGTCCCAATTCCCCGCTCACATGGCAAGGACCACACCACTTTTTCATCCTACATGGCACCTACATCAGCAAGAGAATCCAGAAGCTTCTAGAAGCTTCTGGAAGACGTCAAGATGGCACCAAAGATGCTCCCTCCGACATAAAGGACACCACGTGTCACTATTCATCAAGAGCCATGTAGACCGGCAGCAAATCAAGGAGCAGACCGACAGTACCAGTGCGATGTCTCCAGCATGGACAAATATAGGCGCGCCACGTGTACCACTACACTGACCACAACAGAGGGAACTGAGAGGATATTCCCCTTGGTCGGACAGCAGGCGCCCTATACCAGCTGGCGAAGATGCTCATCCCTCTCTCACCATCCGGCTATAAATAGGACCTTTCATCATCCAGGTTGATTCATCCTATTTCTCCACACTCAACAGCCAAAAAACACTCACCCAGTTCCAAAGTCCATGCGCGGGATATATACGCATACGTGCAACCTTGGCAGCTCACGAGAGTGAGCCAGTACAAAAAGTAACAACCAGCCTTTGCCCAACCAATTACCACGATGAACTATCGTGCACATTTCACCGCTCCATTATCTTTACTCACAACGAAAGACAAACGCATTAAACATGGCCAGCAAAGCCCTTGCGCCTCGGCGACAGGTAAACGTAGAATTAATAATCCTCACTTCCCAGCACTCCTAATAAGTCTAGTGCTCCTCCCAGCGCTTGCACTCGTGAGCAACACTAGACTGAGGGACTTGTAGAGGTATGGTATTGGACCCGACCCGAGCGGTCAGACCTTCCCGTTACTTGTTGCTTTTATATTAATTATTTATTATTGTGTTGACTAACCCAACCGCGAGGCCCAACGCGTTGTAGTATATTAACTACATTGGGCTAGGGACTTGTAGAGATAACCCCTAACTGGGCCTGGCCCATTGAGGTTAGGGGAGGCCCATGTCCCCTATATAAGGAGGTGTTCACCTCATTATTAGGGTTAGACAAGATGGAGCCGCCACACTTTTGTTACTGGAAACAGGGGATTCTTTCCCCTACCGGTCATCTCTACAAGCTCCACCTTCTTGTTTTCTCCATTCCAGATCTAGGTTAAAGAGGAAGAACAAGGTGTGATTCTTCACCCTCATGTAGAAGGCGGCCCAATCATCCTGGCGGTGATTCCGTGCTTCAACATAAGGTGTTCATAAAGATGAACATACACACATGGTAATTCCTGTCTATGTGGAAATGAGCCTCTTTAGGTCATGTTTTATCTAAAATGAAAAGGATATTGGTTGAAAGTCAGTAAAACAATATTCTTATCGCATGTAACCATCTCGATTAATTCATTTGGAATGTTAACTTTTTATAGTACAATTATATTGTAATTTGAGTAAACTGCCAAAATGGTCCCTGAGATTTGGTTACTTTTGCCACATTAGTCTAAAACTCGAACCTTTTGAATATGAGTCCCTGTGGTTTCAATTTTGTTGTCATTTTCATCCAAACTCTAAATCTGGTCAGATTTTTCAGTTAACATCTAGTTTTTTTTTGTCTTTTTCTTCCCTTTTAATGAAGGGCAAAATAGTTTTTTAACGTTTTATTATAACAATTAATAAAATCTGACCATTTTGCCCTTTATTAAAAGAGAGGAAAAAGACAAAAAAGCTGAATGTTAACTGAAAAATATGACCAGATTTTGTTTTTGGATGGAAATAGCAACAAAATTAAAACCATAGGGACTCAGATTCAAAAGGTTTGAGTTTTGGACTAAAGTCACAAAATCCACCATTCGCCCAGCTGACGTGCTAGTTTTTGGTTGGGAGGGCGGGAAACATGCTTGTGTCGATCTCACAGGTGTATCCCCACTAGCCGGATTCCGGGAAAATGGGTTTGTGGCGGGGCAAACGGTACTGAAAGCAGAGTCAAAGAAGGTGGAAAAGCACGCGAAAGCTTGTGAGGATAATCAGCATGCCTTTGTCCCCCTGGCGTTTGACACGTTCGGCTCCTTGGCGCCGGAGGCAGTTCGGTTCTTGTCTAGAGTTCAGCGTGTGGTCCACAGCAACTTTTCGACCCCACAGGGGCGGGGCTTTGTTTTTAGTAGATTAGAGTTTTCTATTCAGAAAGGGATGGCGGCGCAGTTTGTTGCTCATCTACCTGCTATCCTTATGTAATTTGCCCTGATGATTGGAATGAAATTAGAGAAGTTTTTATAAAAAAAAACAAAAAACAAAAAACAAAAAAAAAAACAAGCAAATTATACAATGACAGAACAAAAAGTGTTTTGAGTCAATCTAGCTTAATTTTGCCCATACCAAAAGGTATCTAAAGACCCTAGTTTGTTCTTACTACTAATCTAGCACGTATTCAGAACATTGTTGCTATGGCATAAGTTGTTTTCGAGGTGCAGCACACATATTTGCACTGGTTTTGTAGATCTCATTATCTGTTTTCAGTTATACTTTTATGGATGGTTGTCCATAATTTTTTAGTAAAATGTCATTTTCGTCTATGAGGTTTTACCAGTTTTGCGACTTTTGTCCAAAGGTTTGTTTTTTTGCATCTGGATCCAAAAGGCTTATAATCTTGCCATTTTCATTAGGCTCGTTAACTCCATCCATTTTTCTCCATTAAGTCAGCGGTATTTTTCATCTTTTTTGCTAACTCAAAGGGCAATTTAGTCTTTTGAATACTTGTACATTATGCTAAATGTTTGTACATAAAGTGAAAAACACCGAATTGCTCTTTAAGTTAACAAAAAAAAAACAGAAATACCCCTGACTTAACGGAGGAAAATGGATGAAGTTAATGAGCCGGATGAAAATGACAAGATTTCAAACCTTTTGGATCCAGATACTGAAAAACAAACCTTTGAATGAAAATCGTAAAACTAGCCAAACCTCAGGGACGAAAATGACATTTTACTCTAAATTTTTTTATCAAATGTTTACTACAATTTTTTGATATTTGCTTGCAATTTAGTCCTACAGTTTCAATTCTTTCGTAATCATATTAAACATGCAAAATATCTTTATTTTCTTTAACCAGATTTCACGACGCTGATGTTACTTAATGTATTGTTTTCTAGAGATTTATTAAGTTACTAGCTTAAGATTTACAAAGGGTGTATAAAGAAAATACTTCTTATAAATATATTGATTTGATAAGTTACACATAAATATAGATGCTACTATACTCACAGTTGATCCCCGTATTACGATTATTAACAGATTTTAATTCTCCCATACTCTTTAACACGAAGTTGCTTTTAATTAACAAATAAATACGAAAAAAATCACACGTCGTTTTATATAATATATTTTACTTTATATAATATATAATATAATTTATTTTATAATAAAACGAAATGATGCATTAAATATGGGCAAAAGTTAAATTACAATATAAAACTTCTTTTTGTTCTTTATTATTCTGTTGTACGAGGGACTTGAAGTCTTGAATCTAAGACCTTCAAATTTAAGTGTACCTAAAGGCTTTTGCCTTTGTTAATGGGTCACCAACCTCATTGGTATAACAAACATATAAGCAATCTATAGATCTTTAATATTTCTTTGTACACCACATTTGTCGTCTTATTTGTAACATTTTTCATCTTTGTCTAATATTAGTAACTTGAATTTGTGTCTTTTTTTTTAATTTTTGATAGTGTCACATACAACTGTCATGAGCAAAAACTGATTCTTTTAACTACAATCAAACCTTTGATAGTGATTGTGTTTGACTTTTATTAACAATCATTTGCTAAATATCAAATTTTATTTATTTATAAGATATTCAATTATTTTAGATATGGAAATGATGTTTAGTTATCATTCAAGATTTCATTAAAAAATAATAATAAAAATACACAAAAGACAATAATTATTAAATTCATTTATTTAAACAAAAAGACAATTTAAACTATATTGATTGCGTAAAATATATACAGATCTGTTTATATCAGTTACAATTATAGATTATATTTTAAAAGGTTATTGTATTTATTAAGATTTGTGATTTGTAATCACATTCAAAAGAAAATGATCGACACAAAAAAGAAAGTCTAATTACTTTAAAATTTATGAGAAAAAAGAGCAACTAAAGTCTTGTGTTTTCCCTTCAAAAGTAAAACAATAAGAAATATAATAAAGACACGTGACAATTAATGGCTTAAGAGAAAACCATGTGGCCTAAGATGGTTTTGATTATTATAATAGGGCAGGATTTAGGGAAAACGCCTAAAAGTGTGAAAACGGTTAGAACGCCCCTCATCCGTTGGATCAAAACAATCTATGGACTAGACTGGCGCGGTGAAGTTTTTGTAAATAACATCAATTTTATAACGTGGACGCGCTTCATTAAGGGTAAAAAGGTCTTTATACTTCTCTAGGCAAAACGCCAAACTCATGAGTAAAACGCCATTAAATTTTCGCCTTAAACTACAAAGCACACATCATCCTCATCTAAACGCCATTAATATAAAACGCCAAACTTTGTGTTTAATCGATAAAGATGAACAAACAGTAACTGAAACGACGGGAGCTTCATTACTAGCATTTATTATAAAATCCCGCCTAAAATACGCGCCAAAACATCCTATATAAACAACGTCTCAGACCTTCCATTGAACATACAAAAAACAAACATTTTACAAAATACCATTCAATTTATAAACGCCAAAATATTCAAAAGCCACAGATTCCAAATGACGTTTCTTTGAGATTCAGTTTTGTTCTCAGTAAAGTTTCACTCAATGTGATGGAGAAAATTCTTAAGTGAGGATATTGTCCATCTCATTGAGCAAAATCTTATTGAGTTTATCCCCACCTTCCATTGTTCACACCAAAAAAACAAACGCCACATTTTACTAAATACCATTCAATTTATAAACGCCAAAATATTCAAAAACCACATATTGCAAACGTCATTTCTTGGAGATTCAGTTTTGTTCTCAATAAAGTTTCACTGAATGGGGTGGACAACATTGTTGGACAACATTCTTAACTGAGGATTAACAATGTTGGTCCTCTCATTCAACAAAATATTATTCAGTTAATCATCACCAAATTAAAGGTTTAAGGTATTTTTACTTAGTAAAAGGTATTCTTTTTTTGGCATTTATGTGTGTGTCTGATCTTATATTGCTTGTTATGTAACTTCCAAATCACATATTATGCACAACAAGTAGAAAAAAGGTGGGAAGAAAAATAAAAGATGCTATATAAAAAATTATAAAATGCCAAATTCCAATGTTTGTGTGTTCTGAAAAAAATAAAAAATACAAAAAACGCCAAAGTACTCTTCGTTTGCTCTTGAAGATCGTGTCGATTTTCTTTTAATTACGGCCTTTTTGCATGTCGATGCGTAGTGTTCGTAACCTTTACAATTCTGACACTGTCTTTCTTTCGCCCCGGGTTTCGATTTTGTTTTTGTTTTTTCGATTGCTTCCTCCTGTTTGGATTTCAGACGCTTGCGAGATCCAGAACCTTTCAACTTATACCCAACAGGGACTCTTATCGGATTCTTGTCTGTCACACCCCAACTGATGGCGGAAACATCGGAGTGAGGCGAAGATAGATTGCTCATTACACATAACACTAGAATTTGCGACAAGTATTTAAATAATGAATTACATTTTATTACTATAAGAATTCGATTACAACATGGAAAGGAAAGTACAATTACAACAACTTGAAATGAAACAACTACATTACATTAAGTACACAAAATCTAAAATGATTATCTAGGCATCCTACTATGTTCCATGCATCATCAACATCATCGTTAAACCTGTAACATGTTTAAAATAAAGTGTCAATGCGAAAGCATTGGCGAGTACACAAGGTTTGTATAAATATAGCATAAGTATAAAAGTATTTTCTCGAATCCAGATGACAATTTGTAAACAAGGTAACTAGCATGCATCGTATTATGTCAAACCCAAGTGTCCACTAGTATTTAGCATCACTCGCCACAAAAGTGACGAGACCGTTTAAGATTGAATAAAGACTTAAAAAGACCCCGACGGGCGGCGTGCTACTCCTATAGCGCTATATATGTTAAGTTGGGGCTTAGCAAAGTTAATGACATAAAGTATGTATAATCTAGCATGAACTTAAGTAAACAAGTAGCATGTATAAAGGATTGAGAGTATAAAGCATGGTTTAAGTGTGTGATTGTGAGTTTCGTATATTAACATGTTACAACCCAAAGTATTTTAAAAGTAAAACGGGTCAAGTGTACTCAGAAAATTGCTTAATTCTTCTGATTATCCAAGTGTTGACGAGTGAATGAGATTAGGAGGTTGAATGTATTCGGATTGGAGTTCAAGGAATATTTAGAGTCGGAATTTAGGTAAGTAAAATACACCAAAAGTATGTATACGAGAAAATAATCATCTAGCACTTAATACTCGTTTTTGACACTATGAACCCATAGGGGTTAGAATGTTTTCATAGGTTAATGTACCTAGGGGTGTTCAAAAAAATCCGAATCCGAAACCGAAACCGAAATATCCGAAATTCTGAATCCGAATTATCCGAATTTTTGGATATCCAAAAATTCGGATATCCGAAAATTCGGATTCGGATAACAGTTTTGAAAACTTTTGGATATTTCGGATATCCGATATCCGAAATCTTAAATACTATTTTTTATATTTTTAAATATATATAGAATAATAAATTGAAAACCCTAGTTGTACTTCTGTTGTTCCTTATCCTTTCACTATAGCAGCCCCATCATTCAAAAAGTTTCATCCACACATCGCGACTTATTATAAATCTCACTTTTTCGCCAGCGATTCCCAAGCCTTGTTCTTTGCCGGTGAGAGTTGGCTCATTTTAATCGCTACCTCCAAAGAATCCGTTACCGGTGGTGGTGGTGGTACGCCTGAACTGTTGATGGTGGCAGAAAACCTTAAAAATTGATAGATATGGATGATGTTGACGACCATGAAAATGCTCTTTTGATTTTTAATATCTTCAGCTTTTATGTTTTGAATTTCTATTTCTATGATTTACCATCTGGGTTGTCTTCCCACTTGCACCAAAAAAAAGGTTTTGGTAAAAGTTGGAGTAGAGAATTAACATTAGCATTAAAGATAAAGTATTGATGTTTATTAAATCTTGAATCTCATCAGATTTGGTTGTTTGTGGAAAAAAGTTTAATTTTATTTTTTAGGATTTTGGATATCCGTTTTAATATCCGAATCCGTATCCGAAATTTCGGAATCCGAACTTCGGATATCCGAAATTTCGGATACGGATTCGGATAGCGAAATTAACTATCCGAATTTCCGGATATCCGATTTTGAACACCCCTAAATGTACCCATTAGAATCGTACCGAGAAACTTAAGTACCTAGGTGATGTAACTTAGTAACTTAACGAATAACCATTTAGTTATCATCAAGGGTTCTGTTTTTATATGTATTATATGTATTTTATATGTTTTATATAGTATATTATAAGTTTAGTCCAACGATATTACAAGTATTATCATAGAAGTCATGCATAGAGGTAGGAGGATAAATCTTCCATTTTAAAACCTCTTTTGTATTTTCACCAATGCACAAGTTGTCATAAGACAACAAGGATGGTAATGAATAAACAATAAGGAAATGAAATATACATACTAACTAAGAGAAATCACCAAGTGAAGAGTGGATTGTAAGTAGGATAGCCTAAACTATCCAAATAATGACACATTCACAAGTTCAATCTTGTTCATCACTTGTGGATTAAAACCCTTTAAAAAATAGAAAGTTTAGAGGAGTAAAACCTCTGAATTTGTATGTTGCAACCTTGTTTTTAAGCACACTTTATCATAGTCTTGATTAGTGGCATAAGGACATAGGAATGTATGGTTAAAACATGAGTTAAGTATGTTTAACAAAATTCTTGTTCAAAACAAAAAGTTTCTTGCACTTTTAACCTCATTATGGTGATTTTCCATCCTTGGTTTTCCATGGAAAACCTATGGAAACATACCTAAGGGTGTTCCAAGTGCCAAGAAGCAAGAAGGAATGAAAAAGATGGAAGATAAGTGATGTTAAACTCAATTTTTGCAACTTGTTATGAATATGCCTTTTTGCTATTGTTTTGCAACTGATTTGGAGTGTTTGAGAGTGAAAGTGAAGTGTTTGCAAAGTGGAAAAAGTGTGGTAATGGGTTGGGTTTTATAGGAAGTGATTAGGTGAAGTTAGGTGGTCATTTAATGGAGAAAACACACCTAAACAAGCACATAATCGCCTAATACACGAGCTGGTAGCAACATTCTGCAGATTAGGTCCTCTGGCGGGGCGTAAGACAGATGGGGGGGGGGGGGTCGCGGCCCGCGAGCCAATAGGGCTGGTGATTTTCTTTGATATTTTGGCAAGTTTGGTCCCTATACTTTCTTATATGCATGCTTTAGGATGTTTTAAGGTGTTTTATGTATAAAAGACAATGTTTAAGGGTATAATATGCAACTAAAACATAAAATAAATATAAAGCAAGTATGAATAAGTATGGTTGTCGAGAATAAGTATCATCTACGCATGAATTGAGCATTTATGTCAAGTATTTGTGAGTTTAACACATTTTGCAAGAATTATGAATAGTTTATCATATGTATAACGATTTCCAACGTATGAACATGTATAAAATATGTAGAACATGAATTTAAAGAAATACAAAGTTTATTTATGATCCAAGTCTCGGATCTTACAATGATACAACGAAAAGACGAAATACAAGAATACAAGATTTCCAAAAATAGGAATACAAGACAAGCTTTCTAATTACAGAAAGTACGGAAAAGCAGGGCATTACATTGTCGTTTTTTTATTGACCTGTTATCTCCGCAAATCTATCCCTAGTACTAGGAGGAGGAGCAACAATCTGCATATCTTGAACCTTCTTCATATAAGATTGAACATGATCCTTGTATAAGAATAACTCCTCCTTATTACCAGATAAACGGTTCAAAGTATACTCCGTTGCAAAAATAATTTCTCGCATCATACTTTGCACATCGGGATCAAGCTCGGTCATATATTCACGACTCATTGAGTATTCGGAAGAGCAATTTGGGGAAACCTCTTTACGCCATCTATTCAAAATGTATTGTTTTGGAAATTCCCTAATATCCAAACTTCTCAAAACATAAAATATCTGTCTATATAGCAAACCAAACTGCTCAAAATGCCTGCATGAGCAAGTGCTGGTGCAATCAGACTTACTGTACATTACCTGAAAAACGCCTAAAACAATGTCTGTATAAAACGCCATGCAGGGAATGTTTGTATAAAAAGACCATCAAACAACAAACACAAAAACTGCATAGAAAAAAAATTAAATGTTTAAAAATATGATAATCGCCATATTCAGAAAACACCAAATAAAAAAAACCAAAAACGCCATTGTTTACCTCGAATAAGGATGTACAAGGCTGCTGGAAATCATTTATGTAAAACTTAACAAACCCATCGGGCTGATCTTCGTAATGTTGATTTATGTAATCCCCAATCCTGATTAGCTCAGTTTGAATGTCACAAAAAGTATTTTTTGTGTATATGTTTGCAGCTTGGCCCTCCAACACTTTATAATTACTTTTCAACTAGGGCGTTTGTATCGAGATTCATGATCATTTTTATGGTGCGTGTGACATTATGCTTCTATTGTAGTTTCGTAATGAGTCATGAACTCAACAAGAATAGATTTTGAATTGCACACTTGACCAAAAAAAATGGTTCTCACTCTCCGACATCGATGTCGTTCGCATAAGGCCCGGCAGCTCCTCCATTCTATAGTATGCAATGATCCAAGATTCCCCGAGTGCAAAAATATCAGAGAGCCAGTCATTATCTTCTAAATTGAACTCTCCAATAACCTCTTCCCATCCTAATTCAAACTCTTCGAGTGTAAGAATATCCATCCACACAACACCACAAATACGTTCTTTGAAATTGGTGGAATTGCATTGCCTAAACCAACCTATATATAACACGAAAACGCCATGCAAAAACATATATATTAGAAACAAACAAACTTACATGAAAAACAGTTACGAAGGACAAAACTCCATATATCTTAAAACGACGTATATCTTAAAACGCCAGACAGAAAAATAAGAAAATCAACCTTCAGAGAAAGTTTATGCATCACGTGCCACATGCATAACCGATGCCTCGTTTCAACAAATACAGCAGAAATAGCCTTCTTCATTGCTGGATCTTGGTCAGTGACAACAACCATATATAGCGGTTTTTTATGCCAATAATGCAACACCAAATGTAACATTGCAGTGGTGATTGTCTATACCAGTGAACGGTACAAACACCATAGAGTATCTACATATGGAAACGCCATTGAGAAAATGAAACGATAACAAAACGCCAATGCATGTAAACAGTGAAAACGCCAACGCATGTAAACAATGAAAACGCCAAAAGAACAGAAAAAATAGAATTATAAATATTACTTGTTGGAATGATACATGGCGTCAAACGAAATCACATCACCAAACACGTGGTAATTACGTTTGGCTTGATCGTCACACCAAAAAAGTCCCTTCAAACGATTCTCTTCGTCTGTGAAGTAATCGTACGAGAAATTAGGATGGGACTGTTTTTTTCATCCAAATGTCTGACAACCATCTCAGCGTCGTATTCCCTTATAAAAAGTTAATTTGCCTCTTGTAGTTCTTAAATTCAACTTTACTTGCACCCACATCTTCAAAACCGCCAAAACAAGTCTTCATAACATTAAACGCCTTAACCGTACCCAAATTCAACTTAGACATGTTGTGTATAACATGCTTCTGGAGCTGAGTGAGGGGTCGTTCAATTGGAAGAAAATGCTTATCAGGATGTTCAACAAGATCATGGTTGTGCTCCTCAACAAACTTATAAACCTTCCATGATCCAGCCTAAAAAATTACACATAACAGTGCACCACAATCAGTCCTCTTTGAAAAGTTAAATCGCGCAATCTGTTCCTTTTGACTGGGGTCCAAAGTATCAACCTTCTTGTCCTTATATACCCCAGATCTCGTACACATGTAATACTTAATATGTTTTTCACCTTTGGCATTTATCTTTTCAGTCCCTTTCCTGACAGAAAAACCACAGGCCATGGCATACGTAATATACATTGAATAACAATCATCGAGGATTGTGAATATCATGTCCATTTTAGGTTTCATCTCTTCACTAACGTCAGGAATGATAAATGGTAAACCAGTTTTGGGGCAAAACCTTTCATTCGAGGAAACACCTTCGTCTGAGAAAACACAGTGAGAAACAATTTCAGAAAAAACGCCATTAAAATAGAAATTGTCTCCTTATAACATTATCGATGAAAACGCATTAATTGAATAATAAACAAGACCCAACAAACATATAATTGAAAACTCCATAATAAAATGCCATAATGAAAACACCATTAGTTAATTAATTAACAAATATGATGAATTAACAATATTAATGAAACGTGTTAATCGAAAGCCATGAGTTGAATAATTAACAATATGAGTAATTAACAAATATAACATGATAATAAAAATGTCACAGTTAACAAAACTTATGTTTACAAATTAACAAATACTAAGAACCGATATTTACAAATATTACTCAATAATATTCAAAACTAATCAGGTGTAAAACGCCATTGATCGTAAACAATAAGCATATATTAGATCCCAAACGACAATTAACATTAATAATGAAAACTCCAATTATTAGTTCTTACTAATTGTTAAACAACAAATGAAAACCCAAATATTGGATACATGAGGAACGCCATTGAAACATACAACGCATTGTGAAATATTAGTTTGAAAAAAAAAACGACAATGAAACAAGCATAAAGAACAAAACGCCATATATGTTGTATATGTGTTGCATGATTTGCTGGAACAAATTCGCCATCAAATATTACTTTGTCGAACGGAATCCACGTTAGACTCCATAGATCTCGAAAGCTTGGAAAGGAGGTAACTACTAATAGGAAATTTTTGGAGTTTTATTTGAAACAGATTTATAACGCGATTTATGGAGGGGAACGTGCACAATGACAATCGTACCCCTACATATCATTTAGCGCTCCCTGTCACGTGTTGGGCCAGGATATGTTCTCACTGTTTTCACACTTTCAGCCGTTTTCTCCTGATCCCGTTTCTTATTATAATTGATAGATTATAGATATAGATTATGTTAAGAGACGTTTTTTTAGATTATTAATTGAAGTTATTATGTTAAGAGGATTTTTTAGAGTATGATTGTTTGTTTAAAATTGGGTTCTATTACCTTATCGGACATGGTTATCTGGTTATATGATAGTCGTCTAATCGATCTCCTCAATATACAGTCCAATCCAAATTGTTTTCAACTTTTCGGGTTTCACTAGCTATTTTAACAAGGTCATATTAAGCCACGTGTAGTAGTGAGTAAAATTGTTTATTTTGTGTCAGTTTCTCCCATCTTTGTGCCAATAATTTAGTGACTTAATTGATAGAGTTTGAAGTGATGTACAACAAGAATATTTATGAAGCTGTGAAAAGCCAAATGAAACTTGTTCAATCTAGACTTTCACAATGTTCCGAAACATCACAGATGCTTAAAAACAAATATGAAATAAAACAAAAAGTTGTTAATCAGTATATTGATGAAGTTGCTGAGCTTATACGTAAAATGGCTGAATTAGAACAAGATAATAACAAATTACACAATTATCATGCTTCTTCATATGTTCTTGAACGTATTTTCAATATCAAACCGGATGATAATGATTTTGAGAAAAACAACAAAGGAATTGGCTCAAAATATCATCAGGTTCCACGCCGTTTGAGAAAAAGTTTACATTCTATGATGACGAGAAGGTGGAAAAAGCTTTAAACATGGTTGATCAATAGCCAGAAAATATTGACATAACCTATTCCAAATCTGATGATACTGGTGATTCTGAGATGGTATGTAAGGTTGTTGAAAGTGTTTTGTAAGATGATTCTACCAAAAATGGTAAGTCTGAATCACATGATGAAGATGAGGAAAGTTTTATGAAAGTTATCTTAAGAATTGTAACACCCCAAAAACGGGTTTGGTAATCAAACCACGTTAATATTTATGAACGGGTAAAAATACCGTTAGTGGTGAAATTAACCCGGTAAATATTAGGATTTAAACAAATAAACCTAATATTAAATAAAAGTTGAACGAAAACTTTTGAGGAAATAAAATTTTATAAACAACCCGAGATGACGGGACTTAAAATAAACTGAGTCGTACCCTAAAATATAAACCTTATTGTGACACCCGTGTCACTGCGACCATCAAACAAATTCCAAACCAATGAAATATTGTATTTCATGCTTGGGATTTGTAAAAATATGTGTATCGTTTACACATATCAACTCTTGTTCGATTTCAAGCTCTAAATCGCTTTCTGGAAGGTTATACGCGCACTGATGCGTAAATATAACCAGTTTAATCCAACGAACACTCCGGAATAGTGAAATAGGCTTAACATACCTTAAATAACCTTTACATAACTTATATATAAGTTTTGGAAGGTTTGGTGTGGTGAAATCAAGTTTAATCGCTTACAGGGACTAAAGTTGACAAACTGCGAAAGTATGCCAATTTGAACTGTAACAGACCTTCCGGAACATGACCATAAGTTAAACATACCATAAATATCCTTTACATAGCTTAGAAATAGGCTTTAATGGGTTCGGTGTGCTAAAATAAACTTTTGGGTCATTCAGGGACTAAAAGTGTCAAAAAGTGCACAAGTTTGCATTTTCGCGCATAACTTACGTTCTGAATACATCCGGACATCCAAAAATTTATGTGAGCACTAAAATATTTTATTTTAGTGTTCGCCATAAGAAAAATCCATTCGTCGCGTCATTTGGTTCGTTTTTCGCATTCGGGACCAGATTCGATGTATTAGCCGTTGTTTAATTCACAACCACACATTCTAAACTTGCTTAGTCAGCGGATAAGGATGGAATTTTGGCACCATGACTTTGCAACACATGTATGGATGGAATTTAAACACCTAAACACCATGACTTTGCAACACATGTATGGATGGAATTTAAACACCTAAACACCATAACTTTGCAACACATGTACGGATGGGATTAAGGCACGTTTTCCATGAAACGATCTTAACGGTTCGGGTATTCCTATAAATACCCCATACCCCCCATTGCTAAAATCACTAGAAACTTGATTTGAGAAACTCTAAGTTGAAACATTTGTTTCATACCTGAGATTTTTGAATCGAGTTTAGCATTCGGGGACCCTTCGTAAGTATTCTTTCGTTCTTTTCCTTATTTTATTGCTTTTCGAGTCAGAAAGTCAAACTTTGTTTGACTTTCAGCGTTGACCAGTAATGGTCAATGCGAAGTTCGTTTGAACTTCGCAACGTGAGTGTAATCACGTTGGTTATAGTCCCTTGGGACTATGCCTACTGATTACCACGTTGTCTAGGGTCGTAGGGTAAGCGATCTGATAAATCGCTTATACCTCGAACCCGACCCAGTTTGGTCGATCATTAGGATCCGACCAAACACATTAGGTGACCATAGTAGGTAGGGAATAACCTTGCGAGGTTATACCCTATGGTCACATCGTTTAAGTAGTTGTATGATAGGTAGTTTATATGCCTTAGGTAAATTACCAGAATACCCTTTTCATGTATAATTGGTAATTAAGCATATGTAACCTAAACCTTTGTCACATAACTGATTATGTAACATGTTTAGGCATATAACACTTGTCATAGGGCTAGTTAGGCGGTCCGAACGCGTTTCACGCGAACGACGCGTTAAAGTAGCATAAGCCACCTAAACGGGTCGTAATGGGTCGTAGACACTTAGGTTAAGTTTCATTTAGTATGTAGGCTTTGATTAACCATATCACATGAGTTCCTACACTCATTTGGTTTACAAACCCTCATGCTACCCAGTCTTCCGATTTAGGTCCGGTTTATTAATGTAGTTACCTATATTAGGTGCCGTTTGATATTCCGCGATCTCTAGCATTGCTTGGTGGTTATCCTAGGACTTCTGAGCAATCTCAAGTGAGTACATAGACCCCTCTTTTACTGTTTTCCAAACTGTTTTGGGGTGGAACACATGTGCCTACTTGTTACTTTCATGCTTTCCCGTTTTAACATCATATACTGCTATGTTCGTTAGTACATTATAGTACATGATTTTATGACATTTCATGCTAGGTGTGCCCAATTGTGTGCATTACTTAGTACATCGTTTTACATGACATTTTGACATAGACATTTGACATAGACATTTCGGCATAGACATTTTAACATGATTGACATTTGATCATGCATTTCCCACAAAACATAACTTTGATTTAAACCAAGATTTACTTCAATACTTTGTTTTTGTGCATATGGTTTAGTTGAGACATTTCACTTGCCATACATGACATCTTGACATAGACGTTTGACATGGATATTTGACATAGACATTTGACATGGATATTTGACATAGACATTTTGATATGATTTACATCTTGACATGAACACTTTGACATATTACCCAATACATTTGACAATTGATTTAAACATAGACTTCTTACATTGGTTGGTTTGGTTTGATTAAGTGATTAAGTAACGATGCGTGTGTAATATGATACAAGCATGGTGGATACGCCGCTGGTACTTCCTATATATAAGTGTTTGTATGGTATTACCTATCGTAGCGTTATTTGAATCATTTCAGTTTGAGACATATAACATTTTATACAAATAACATACTTTTCACAAGACATTGTTTTACAAACAACTTATCTTATACAAATCCATTTTACTATGGTTATTCATTTAACCATACATTATTCACTTATTTATACATATCATCTGAACTCATTGTTTTTCAAACGATTTACAAAACAAAGCAAATAACAAGGTTCATGACTAAACATTTTCTCAAACATAAGTCATGGAACCTATTTTCACAAAACCTATGTATCTCACAGGCATTTTTATGCTGACGTACCTATTTTCACATGTGTTTTTCAGGAACTGTTGCATAAGATGATCAAGATACACATAGGCAGACTTGGGCTTTAGTGACAATAAAAGATACAAGACTAGTTAATTATGTTGTATTTCCTTGTTTGTTAAGACATTGTAACACTTTTAATCAATAAAACGAAACTTCAATTACCATGGATTTGAAACAATTAATTCTGTTACAACACTCCCCGACATTTCCGCCACGTTTTGTATGTTCCACGTGGTCGGGGTGTGACAGAAAAGATGGTATCAGAGCCAATGGTTATAGGGAATTAGGTTATTAGTAATGCTTTGACCTAGTCTATAACCTTTCTAGGACCCTAACGCGAGTTTACTTGCGTTTAGTCATAAAACAATACCGTCACCTATCCTTAGGCGACGACCACAACAAGAACATAAATTTCAAAACCGCTTTGAAAACTAATCATCTGTTCTAGGATGATTGATTACTAGGTTTTGAACCCTTTATTGTAAGGTTTTGAACTCTCTATTAAATGGTTTTGAACCCCTTTGAGTTTTCAAAATCTCGTCAAGGTTTTGGGTTTTAAATAATGTGAACACGTGCAAACTGGAAGGGTGAATGCCTGTATTCTGGGTTTTCTGTCTAGGCAAGCACTTCGTATACATCTCATCAGACGCGAGACCAGTTGTGGTTACCTGGGAATTCTTGGGATGAGTGTTCACTTATAGGCGAGCATGTCTTCGCGATACATTATATTGACCCATTTACTTTGATTAGTCACTGTCTCATTTGTTTGCCTTTGGTAACAAACAAATGGTCACAATCTTCATACGTTGTCATTTTCTCTCGACTATCTTTCCCTTGTTTCCTCCCATGTCTTCTATTTTCTTCATGGTGCCTCTTCATCGCAACAACAATGTCCGAACCAGGTGCTGCAATTACCCAGCGAATAGGCGTCGTACTCCAGAGGACCGTTGACTTAGCTATCACCATGACTCGCCTCAGGGATGAAGCCGTAAGGGAACTGCTCCTTGGTGCAATCAATGCAACTGTCATCATCCAAACCAAATACCCTGTTTCAAATGTACCCACGGTGGACGATGGAGACATTTGGTTAACATGTGCCGCTTTGCAATCCAGAGCAAAGTTGTTGCAAATCCTGCTGCTGCTCAACCTTCAAACTCTGCTTCATATGTCGCTTGACATATTTGGCGCCTCAACCTCATGAACTTTCTACCCTGTGTATCGAATTAAGCACGCCTAGTGCAAGGTGTCGGAACACCTCTCGTTACACAAATTCCAAAATCCATGTAGGATCTTTCTATCCTCATAATTAGATCCTTGTGGATGGGTATCATTCATCGGAATCCTTAATTGAATTCTTTGTATGATTCAATACGTACATCACAATTCAATAAGGACAAAGCCGAATTCCTTTTAAGATTATCCTATCTTCATAGATAGCTTCTTGAAATGATTAAAGTGCCAAATGAAATCCACGAATTGGATTCCTGGTGTACTTTAAGTATCCGCGTCCAAAGATAACAAATTAATAACCAAGTTAAACAACTATGTGATTATGTGTTTATGTGTTCCCTTTATGTTTTTGGTGTGATCCAAATTCTTGTCATTCAAATCCTCGTAGAATCTTCCATATCTTTGGGTGCTATACTAAAATCCTCAACGGGCTTGTACGTAATAGTAAAGACCCGTGGATTATATTGTACCATTCCATAATTAGACCCTGAGAGGTCTAGGTAAACAGATAGATCCAAAAATCTGGTTAGGAAAATCATGTGATGATATAGCTGAAAGGACTCCTTGGTGGCCTAATTTAAAAGGATCCTTTGTCGATCTAATTAAAAGGACCCTATGGTAGTTTAGTCACACTCATCATCAGGTTTGATTTTTCCTCCCCTTCACATTTCAGACAAATTGTGCGGACTATGCAAGGAATTGCGTAATTATGGATGCATACATAATTATGGAATTCAGTGCACAGAAACCACAGCGAATTTTGTCATGTGTCTAGAGTCTATTCCGTTCATTTTTGTTTCTGAAGATGTAAAATGACTATTCCGTTCATTTTTGTTTCTGAAGATGTAAAATGACTATTCCGTTCATTTTTGTTTCTGAAGATGTAAAATGACTATTCTGTTCATTTTTGTTTCTAAAGATGTAAAATGACTATTCTGTTCATTTTTGTTTCTGAGGATGTAAAATGACTATTCCGTTCATTTTTGTTTCTGAAGATGTAAAATGACTATTCCGTTCATTTTTGTTCTGAAGATGTAAAATGACTATTCCGTTCATTTTTGTTTCTGAAGATGTAAAATGACTATTCCGTTCATTTTTGTTCTGAAGATGTAAAATGACTATTCCGTTCATTTTTGTTTCTGAAGATGTAAAATGGCTATTCCGTTCATTTTTGTTTCTGAAAATGTAAAATGACTATTTCCGTTCATTTTTGTTTCTGAAGATGTAAAATGACTATTCCGTTCATTTTTGTTTCTAAAGATGTAAAATGACTATTCCGTTCATTTTTGTTTCTGAAGATGTAAAATGAATATTCTGTTCATTTTTGTTTCTGAAGATGTAAAATGACTATTCTGTTCATTTTTGTTTCTGAAGATGTAAAATGACTATTCTGTTCATTTTTGTTTCTGAAGATGTAAAATGACTATTCTGTTCATTTTTGTTTCTGAAGATGTTGTGGAAAATGACTATTCTGTTCATTTTTGTTTCTGAAGATGTAAAATGACTATTCTGTTCATTTTTGTTTCTGAAGATGTTGTGGAAAATGACTATTCTGTTCATTTTTGTTTCTGAAGATGTTGTGGAAAATGACTATTCTGTTCATTTTTGTTTCTAAAGAATGCCTGTTGAAAATAACTCTGTTCATTTTTTTTCATTTCTGAAAAATGTTCGTTAAAGAGAAATTACAGGATTACGTCTTGTTCATCTTTGATGGTTATTTAACACAAAGTCACAAATAGACTCCTACGAATTAATTTCGGGACGAAATTTCCTAAAGTAGGGGAGACAGTGACACCCGTGTCACTGCGACCATCAAACAAATGCCAAACCAATGAAATATTGTATTTCATGCTTGGGATTTTTAAAAATATGTGTATCGTTTACACATATCAACTCTTGTTCGATTTCAAGCTCTAAATCGCTTTCTGGAAGGTTATACGCGCACTGATGCGTAAATATAACCAGTTTAATCCAACGAACACTCTGGAATAGTGAAATAGGCTTAACATACCTTAAATAACATTTACATAACTTATATATAAGTTTTGGAAGGTTTGGTGTGGTGAAATCAAGTTTAATCGCTTACAGGGACTAAAGTTGACAAACTGCGAAAGTATGCCAATTTGAACTGTAACAGACCTTCCGGAACATGACCATAAGTTAAACATACCATAAATATCCTTTGCATAGCTTAGAAATAGGCTTTAATGGGTTCGGTGTGCTAAAATAAACTTTTGGGTCATTCAGGGACTAAAAGTGTCAAAAAGTGCACAAGTTTGCATTTTCGCGCATAACTTACGTTCTGAATACATCCGGACATCCAAAAATTTATGTGAGCACTAAAATATTTTATTTTAGTGTTCTCCATAAGAAAAATCCATTCGTCGCGTCATTTGGTTCGTTTTTCGCATTCGGGACCAGATTCGATGTATTAGCCGTTGTTTAATTCACAACCACACATTCTAAACTTGCTTAGTCAGCGGATAAGGATGGAATTTTGGCACCATGACTTTGCAACACATGTATGGATGGAATTTAAACACCTAAACACCATGACTTTGCAACACATGTATGGATGGAATTTAAACACCTAAACACCATAACTTTGCAACACATGTACGGATGGGATTAAGGCACGTTTTCCATGAAACGATCTTAACGGTTCGGGTATTCCTATAAATACCCCATACCCCCCATTGCTAAAATCACTAGAAACTTGATTTGAGAAACTCTAAGTTGAAACATTTGTTTCATACCTGAGATTTTTGAATCGAGTTTAGCATTCGGGGACCCTTCGTAAGTATTCTTTCGTTCTTTTCCTTATTTTATTGCTTTTCGAGTCAGAAAGTCAAACTTTGTTTGACTTTCAGCGTTGACCAGTAATGGTCAATGCGAAGTTCGTTTGAACTTCGCAACGTGAGTGTAATCACGTTGGTTATAGTCCCTTGGGACTATGCCTACTGATTACCACGTTGTCTAGGGTCGTAGGGTAAGCGATCTGATAAATCGCTTATACCTCGAACCCGACCCAGTTTGGTCGATCATTAGGATCCGACCAAACACATTAGGTGACCATAGTAGGTAGGGAATAACCTTGCGAGGTTATACCCTATGGTCACATCGTTTAAGTAGTTGTATGATAGGTAGTTTATATGCCTTAGGTAAATTACCAGAATACCCTTTTCATGTATAATTGGTAATTAAGCATATGTAACCTAAACCTTTGTCACATAACTGATTATGTAACATGTTTAGGCATATAACACTTGTCATAGGGCTAGTTAGGCGGTCCGAACGCGTTTCACGCGAACGACGCGTTAAAGTAGCATAAGCCACCTAAACGGGTCGTAATGGGTCGTAGACACTTAGGTTAAGTTTCATTTAGTATGTAGGCTTTGATTAACCATATCACATGAGTTCCTACACTCATTTGGTTTACAAACCCTCATGCTACCCAGTCTTCCGATTTAGGTCCGGTTTATTAATGTAGTTACCTATATTAGGTGCCGTTTGATATTCCGCGATCTCTAGCATTGCTTGGTGGTTATCCTAGGACTTCTGAGCAATCTCAAGTGAGTACATAGACCCCTCTTTTACTGTTTTCCAAACTGTTTTGGGGTGGAACACATGTGCCTACTTGTTACTTTCATGCTTTCCCGTTTTAACATCATATACTGCTATGTTCGTTAGTACATTATAGTACATGATTTTATGACATTTCATGCTAGGTGTGCCCAATTGTGTGCATTACTTAGTACATCGTTTTACATGACATTTTGACATAGACATTTGACATAGACATTTCGGCATAGACATTTTAACATGATTGACATTTGATCATGCATTTCCCACAAAACATAACTTTGATTTAAACCAAGATTTACTTCAATACTTTGTTTTTGTGCATATGGTTTAGTTGAGACATTTCACTTGCCATACATGACATCTTGACATAGACGTTTGACATGGATATTTGACATAGACATTTGACATGGATATTTGACATAGACATTTTGATATGATTTACATCTTGACATGAACACTTTGACATATTACCCAATACATTTGACAATTGATTTAAACATAGACTTCTTACATTGGTTGGTTTGGTTTGATTAAGTGATTAAGTAACGATGCGTGTGTAATATGATACAAGCATGGTGGATACGCCGCTGGTACTTCCTATATATAAGTGTTTGTATGGTATTACCTATCGTAGCGTTATTTGAATCATTTCAGTTTGAGACATATAACATTTTATACAAATAACATACTTTTCACAAGACATTGTTTTACAAACAACTTATCTTATACAAATCCATTTTACTATGGTTATTCATTTAACCATACATTATTCACTTATTTATACATATCATCTGAACTCATTGTTTTTCAAACGATTTACAAAACAAAGCAAATAACAAGGTTCATGACTAAACATTTTCTCAAACATAAGTCATGGAACCTATTTTCACAAAACCTATGTATCTCACAGGCATTTTTATGCTGACGTACCTATTTTCACATGTGTTTTTCAGGAACTGTTGCATAAGATGATCAAGATACACATAGGCAGACTTGGGCTTTAGTGACAATAAAAGATACAAGACTAGTTAATTATGTTGTATTTCCTTGTTTGTTAAGACATTGTAACACTTTTAATCAATAAAACGAAACTTCAATTACCATGGATTTGAAACAATTAATTCTGTTACAACACTCCCCGACATTTCCGCCACGTTTTGTATGTTCCACGTGGTCGGGGTGTGACACTTATATTATAAATTCGATATCGGTAATAAATAAAATGAGCTAACTAGGAATAAAAATAACCTAGTTGGAGGAAAGTCTTGTAGTAACATGTTAGTGGGTTAAAAACACCTAAAATAAGAACCTAATAATAGATGAGGGGCCAAAGGTGTTAAAAATCAAACTAGTTTTTAATTAAAACAAAATTTAATTTCCAAACACACACTTGTGTGTGTGTGGATCGTACAGAACACAGGGGGGCGACCAAGCTTGCTCTCAAACCCTAGTTCATGCAATTTGATCAAATTGAAGGCCTAAATCAGTTCCAAAACGAAATCCAAGCAAAGATTAGTGATCACCTTCGTGAAAGGATCATAAGGTATGCCTAATTTTGCTATTTAGTTTCACCTTGAGTTCTAGGTGAAAACATGAAATCAAAATTTTAGCTTGCATGATCGAAGTTTGGATGAAATTAGGAATGATTTTATGTCTAGGAGTAAACCCTAGTCATTTACTTGTTGAATTGATGTTCATAATTGTGAATTCATGATCACCTGAAAATGTGCTAAATGGGTTTTGTAGAAACATGATGAACCCTAGAATCATAATGGTTAAATTGTGCTAATAGAATTCCCTAAAGTTAGATTTGGGATTTAAATGTTGATTAGACACAAAAATTGGAAAAAAAAAGTGTGAAACTTGGTAGAAATAATTAGTTATGAACAAGTTTGTAAAAGTGTAAAAAAAATTATGCCCACTAGGTGTTTGTTAAAATGCCTAAGTGAAATCGCGCGTCTACTCGGTTGTAAGTAGAACTTGATTTGATTAGGTATCCGTAGGAATGCCTAATAACATGATAAAATGGGTTTCATTTATAGATGAAAACCCGTAGATGTTGTCCAATGAATAAAGTGTTTGATAATGTGCCTAAGTGAGTCTTGCGAACTTGTTAGTGCATTTATATATGTCAATTGGTGATTTGACTTTTAAAAAGTCAAATCGACCTATGATAGAGTTCAATAAGAAAAGTAGTAAAAGATTCATAAGGTCTAAAGGTCATGATCTTCAATGACTAATCTAACCACCTTGTGGAAATTATATGATAGTTTGACGCTTGACAAGCTAGGTGGAAGCTTAGAAAGGAAGCGGGTCAAACGGATCAAATACGCGAAGAAGAGCAAAAACGGATGCAAGGTAAGTTATGCTTGCACCCCCTTTTAATTTACAATACACTTACTTGTGAATATTGATTGTGAATTATGATAAGCATTTGAAATATGATGTCCCGGCATGATGCAATGCAAGTCGGAATAATAAAAATGGTAAGAAACCATAAATTATGGTAAAAAGGGGTAAATTGGTAAACTAGTCTGGTAAAGACTAATGAATAAGGAATGTTAAACAATACGTTATGGGGTGAATCGTAACGGGTAAAAGTGGTTAAATAGTAATCCGGACACGAGTTGACGGGTAGAATAAAAGATGTGCAACGACACCATTTGGTATAATTCAAAACGGGTCAAACAATTCAAGAAATGCCTTTTAAGTAATAAGAACTCATGGTGATAACCGGAATAGGTTCAAGGGGCGAGATGGTATCAAAATACCATCACATTATGATAAATGTAGGATCGTGTGATGACCTGAATGAGTCGTTCAGAGTAGTTCTTATCTGTTTCAGGTGCGGAAAACAAGAAACAGACTTCGACACAGCCAACAAATCACTTTAAACACTGTTTTGATTGATATAACAGCAAATACAATCAGAAAACACACCGGCAACACCTCGGTATGAATTTCAAGAACTGTTCGAACCTCTCTAACTGATTCGCTTGAATGGACTATATATAGGCATCAGGGTTTCGCTTGAGAGGAACAAGAACCAGTTCAAGCGAACTCAAATGTATTGATTTCGTTTGAAACTGCATTTGCCTCATTCAAGCGAACATGTCTCCTTCAAGCGAACCTACATAAAACACTCACTAAAACATCCTATTTTCTCATACAACGTGCCCTGATCTAACATATCTAGTACAAGACTCGATACAAGACGAAGTCGACAGATGTATGCACTAACAGACTCCCCCTCAGATGTTGACGAGTCTATCGTGTCGAGTCTTTACGTCTTCAGTCTTTATCAATCTCTGGGCATTCATAATCTCTCTCTAGCTCTTTCTTCCTGGATCTCGACCTGGCTTTTGAGCTCTCTTTTTCTCTAGCAGACTCCCCCTCAACTTGTGCTAGAATCGAAGACTACTAATTCTCTTGATCAGATCTCTTGATTTCTTAAGTTCAAGACTCATACTTTCCACAGGTTCAGGATCGAAACCTGGCTCTCTTAACATTCAGAGTCTTTAAGTATCGAAACCTGACTAAACCTGCACATTCTCTACCCAAAAGTAATTTTTTTGATGTCCACTTGTAGAGCAAATCTTAGAATGATTTAGCATTTATATTTTGATGAACCACTTTAAAATAAATTTTCTCATTAAAACATTAACTCCCCCTCTCAAATTGCTTAACCTTTTCAAACACTCTTTCCCAAACCTGTTCGTCATATTTAGCACTTGGAATTTTGAAAATCAGCTTTCTAACACCAGTTGTCGAAAATCTTTTTGAATTTTCAAAAATTTATGCTAAAACACACTGAAAATCTTTTTGGATTTTTGATTTAAATGAAATGCAATAAATAAAAATTTACAGACACTATTTTTGTGAGATTGCGTAAGAGGATCATATCAGTTTATGACAAGTCACCAGCACCGTTAAGCTTTAAACATTTTCAGCTCTAAACAATTCACGTTGATTGACGGTATTGTTGTCCACTTAAACTCAAACTAAAACTTTCGAAATGCTTACCGATACGTTTAAGGTATATTTAGATAGCACTAAATTCTTATGGACCCCACAATCTCAGCATATCCCCTCATCATGCAATACACTATCTCAAGTAATGCATTTAAACTTTCATCAACTGTGATTTGTGCTAAAACAAAGCAGAATGTTTAAACATTAACAATCAGGTCGATACTTCCGTATACGCAGAGAAAGTCCAATGTTTAAACAAAATAAGAAAATAAAAACAAGTTGAAGTTGTTTAGGCTTTAACCACCAGGTCGATACTCTCGTATACGCAGAGGTGATCCAAAGCTTAAACGAAACACCAAAGAAAATAAAGCAGAACATTTAGGCAATAACATCCAGGTCGATACTCACGTATACGCAGAGGATGTCCAATGCTTAAACAAAATAAAAAAATAAGACAAGTTGAAATCTTTGCAAAATGAAATGCACAATCACAGCGACTTTTTAGCAAAGTTGTGAAAGTTCACAAACTTAATCAGTTTTATGTCTTTCGACAATCAGCGATTACTGAGTAGGCACACAGTCAAGAAGGACAAAACTAAGTACTATGCTTTCAACCATGTTTCCCACTAGAACTAGGCTTTTTCTTTATGTTTGTATCGTTATTGCAAATCTACTAGTCTAGCTGAGCCTACCGTCACATCTTTAGTGAGATCGTTTATCACATTTTGACTTTTCATTTCTTTAGCATGCTGTGACAGTCTACTGATATACTATCATTTCCTCTTCTTTGACACAAAAACTCATTTTTAATTTTATCATGTTTTTGGCTTTTTAAAATTTTCTAATGTTTTTGGATTTTCTGAAAAATTTCTACTCCCCCTAAAATGCAAACACATTTACAGAAATTTGAAAATAAACTGTACAACAAGGTGGCAACCGATATCGAATCGCTCCAATTCGCCATCCTCTAGGCATAAACAATCAGAACTCCCCCTTTCACAAAACTATTTTCTCATTATGATTTCAAAATACTTAAGTTTGTTTTAACCAAAATGATTTTTCCGGAAAATAAGTTTTGATGATTTTACCATTTGTAGGTTTGGGGTTTGGTTCATCACACTGTTTTCAACCACTTGTATAAGGATTACATCAAGTTCAAATTAATGACCTTGAGTAATTACTTTGTCAAAACAAACCTCTGTACCAATTGTAAGAAAATCAAGTACAACTTAATGTCCCTGATTTATCTCTTGTAGGAATATCACATCTACACAAAATCATTTTACCAATAAGGATGCCGATTCCTGCTTCACACTTACCAACCTGTAAGCTCCGGCAATTCACAATTAACCTGTAAAAAATTTAACTTTATAAGACTCATTCACAAATTCAATTATCAAGAAAGATGCCGATACCTGATCCACGATTACAAACTTGGGTTCTCCGGCAAGTCCAGATTTTTCAAGGGAAAAGAATTTCCACCCAAGTCTTACCAACCTTGGGTGTTTTTAACTCTTGTTCAGTAGGTTTATATGTTGCTTTCTTTGTTGCATAGAAATCTTTAACCCCTTTGGCCTTTCCCTCGACCATTTTCCCAAAAATTTTCTTAACATTTCCATTGAAAGCTTTCTCAACATCAAATTCCTTCTCATCAGAAAAGAATTGATTTGAGATCTCAACCTTACCAACCTTTTGTTTAATGTTTTCAAACGTTAAAGATGGAATTTTAGCATCATCTTCAACTTGTGGTTCCACTGATTTTGTGGAATCAGGTTCATCGCCGACTTTTACATTACCCTTCTTGACAACCCACATTTGGTTATCTTTTGCTTTCTTTTTGTAAAAATTTTTCTTTGAACATTCACCAACTTCATAAATCGAATTTTCAAAAGTTTTGAATCTTTCAGTTGGTGGTTCAACATCAACAACTTTTACTTTTAGTTTTTTAGATACTTCCTGTTTTGATTTAGTAATTTGAGAACAAACTGATGCAATATGACCAGCTTCATTGCATTTGAAACAGGTTCTAGTATCCTTCCTGTGAAAAACTCCAGTTCCTTTTCTATTTTGTTCAGCAAGAAACTCCTGGTTTGATTGTTTCCAGAACGGTTTCTTCTGTTCTTCTTCTGCACTTCCACCTGAAACAAATTTTGTGTTTGTTTTAGAATTTTTTTCATTTTTGTAATTTTTAGGTGGAATAAAACTTAAACCTTTCGTTTTGTAGCTACCATTATGATTTGGTTTCTTTTGAAAACCAGAACCAGTATTGTAACCCTTTTTCTTGTTTAATCGCTGTTGAACCCTTGAAGTGTATTTTTTAGGTTTTTCAGTAAGATTTAAATCTTTTATTTTAGAAATGCTAATTTCTGTCATTTTGAAAACCTTTTTGATCATTTCAAATCGAACACTTCTTATTGGAAACTCTTTGTCAGAATATAATTTGTCAGAATCATTCAAAGTATATACTACTTCGAATGTTTCATCATCCAAATTTGATTTTGATAACAAAAATTCTTTACTGTAAGCCCTTTTAACCATCGGTTTTGAACGGTTGACTGACGATCTTGACCCTCCAGACTTAGACTTTGACTCAAACTCCTCATCAGTATCCAACACCTGATCGACCACCTTTTTTATTAACTCAGACTCATGATCAGTGTCAGACGATGTAAAAACCACGTCAATGTTTTCTGGTAATTCATCGGTTATATCATACTTTAGTTTTATATTGACTGCCTTTTGAACTTGCTCCTCATTTGGTTTTCTGGGAGAATAACCTTCCCAGATCGGAGGCGGACACTTGTTATAGCTAACACTCGGTTTCTTACCAGTATCCTTCTTCTTAGACTTCTCATCATCTTTAAAGGCTTCAAAACCTGCAACAGTTGGATAAATTCGATCAATAAGATAATCAGAACTAGAATAACTCTGTAATAATCGTCTGATTCTCTCATTTTCAATCTTTTCATTCTCCAACTCCCTTTGCAGCTTAGCACATTCTTCGATGTAGTGATTTATCGCTTTCTGTTTTGTCATCATCACAGAATTCATCATGGTCAATGCGTCTTCTCTTTCAGAATTTTTCTTTTGAAGACCAGTTACTGTTCTGTTCAAAACATCATAAGACTCCTTTACATAGTTAAGATTGAACAACAATTGTTCCTTCATTTTCTCAAGATCAGCCAACTTTTCATCCTTTGTTGCACATTCTTTGCAACTCTCCAAACACTTTTGGCATGGTTTGATGACTTCCACAATCTTTTCAACTTCTATGATCTTTTCAACTTCAACAACTTTCTCAGCTTCACTCACCTTTTCTGCTTCAATAATCTTCTCAGCAACACTTTTAGTCTTCATTTGATTTTGTTCTTTTGCTGCACGTCTCTCCTTCAGCTTCTCTAGGCGATCTGCAAAATAAAAATGAAAACTTTCAGGAGAGAAATGAGATTTTGCAATATTAATATGTTTTTCTTCTTCATCATCACTACTATCATCAGTTGGTGATTGATCAAACTCTACTGATTTGTCAGAACTATCATCCGAAGAACCAGAATCAGATGGTGTTTGATCAAAAACAATTTCTTTTTCTGAAACTTCATCACTTTGTAAACTTTCATCTGAACTCTGTGAGCTTTCTTCTGATGAAACAGATTTTTCATCTTCATTCTTCACACTAACACCAATGGATTTAATCCACTCGGTGAACATGTCTGGTTCTTTTATAATCTTGGCAATGAAAGCTTTGAAATTTCCATTCTCATCTGCAAACATATCCCAGCTAAAACCTTCAGGTAGCCCTTCATCATCTTGATTGATCAAGCATGCTTTGTTGTCAGATGAAATAAATTTTTCCCAGCTGAAACTTTCTTGATTACCCAAACAGGCTCTCTTTGAAGAATCCTCTATCACTTTTCTACCATGAGCCACTTGTGGTTCTTGTTGTTGACCAACTTGTTGATATATGGCTTTCCGGTAGTAATCATCTTTTCCGAACGGATTCTTTGCATCATTTGCCTCTCTATTCTTGCATTCCCTCTTGAAATGACCTTTCTCCCTGCATCGAAAACAAGTAACTTTAGATTTATCAAAACCTAAAGTAGAAACATGTGCATCAAGAAAGTCATTTCTTCCAGTAATCAGCTTGAATTTTTCAGCTCGTCTAAGAACACTAGCTAGACACCATTTGATGTCCATAAGCTCCATCTCTTCAGCGTCTATCTGATCGTAATCCTCCTTTGTGAGCATAGGATTCCCGATCCTCCCTGCGACCAAACCTTCATAAGAGAGTAGCACAGAACCAAGTAAAGCTATGTGATCTTTTGCAATCTCTTCAGAAAACCTTTGACCATCTGGAAGATTCAAGGAAATATTGCATTGTATCACATAACCACTTCCACTTTTCGTACTTTGAGTACTGAAACTTGAAGTTGGGCTCTTTGGATTAACACTCGGGTATGAAGAGAAACCACTGCTGCTTTTAGAACTTTGATCAACCTTTTCTGAAAAATCTCCAGCACTAAACGCAGTCTGTATTTTCGGACTTCTTTCAACTTCTGGAACACTGCCTTTGTAGTACATTTTTACATCCTGTTGACCAGTTGGACTGTTCATCCTCGCGATCTTTTGCTGTTCCAAATCTTGACCCTCAATCTTCTCGATAAACTAAGAAATCGTTAACCCAGCATAAACCCCAGTGTTCTTTAAAATCATCAAGTATGTGCCCCATTCCTTTTGTGGTAAAGCGTCAGCTAACTTGTTTACCCACTCTTCACGATCTTTTGTTATACTAAGCATCGACATGGATCGCACCAAGTGGCAGTATCTTTCAATCAGCTTCTTTGTATCTTCCCCGGGCAAACTTGTAAACAAATCAAATTCTTTCTTGAGCAGTGCCTTCTTGCTCTTGATCATATTCTCACTACCCTCAAACTTGACTTTAAGAGCATCCCAGATTGACTTTGATGTCTTATCATATTGAAGCAAGATAAAGATGTCTTCTTTAATGGCTTGCTGAAGCAAACTTATCATCATCTTTTCAGCTTTGTACATGTCGCGTTCTTTGTCATTGAATTCCGAGATTTCTTTTATAACTTGCAGATCTGTACACGGTAGAACATACTTCTTCAAAATACATTCCCATGATCTCAGATGGTTAGCTTGAACCCAATTTTCGAAGCGATCTTTCCATCCGTAATATTCTTCAATATTCATTAGCTTCGGGGGTTTTTGAGTAGTTCCGGTTTCATTTTCCAGATTCATGTTTTGAGCAATGGAAGCCGGAGTAGTCGGGGATGTTGCAAACGCATTGTAAAAGTCTTCACTCATGATTCGGAAACTTTTTCACAAAACAGCACTTTCAAGCGAGATAGGATCTTCAAGCGAGATACCCAATTTGCAGCTTTCAAGCGAACTAGCCAATTTCAAGCGGAATACTCACTATTTCAAGCGAGAACCTCAACAATTTTCAAGCGAAGACCTCCTGAAGCGAAATACCAGATTTTTCAAGCGATACTTTCTATTTCAAGCGAAATGACTTAGTTCGCTTGAAATGAACACAAACTTTCAAGCGAAACCTGATGATAAGTTCAAGCGAAACCACTTCGAAGGTCCATTTTATCCATTTTTAGTCCGAATTTTAAGCTGAAACTTTCCAGCGTTTGTTAATATGCACTATTACACATTCTGTGAGAAATTGAGCAGATTTTGACCGTTAAATCTTGTTCTAATGAAGAAAAGGTGTAGAAAAACAGAAATTTCGAGCTGAATCGGAAAGAACCCCTCCTCCTTAGTTCTGATACCAATTGAAGGATCGTGTGATGACCCGAATGAGTCGTTCAGAGAAGTTCTTATCTGTTTCAGGTGCGGAAAACAAGAAACAGACTTTGACACAGCCAGCAAATCACTTTAAACACTGTTTTGATTGATATAACAGCAAATACAATCAGAAAACACACAGGCAGCACCTCGGTATGAATTTCAAGAACTGTTCGAACCTCTCTAACTGATTCGCTTGAATGGACTATATATAGGCATCAGGGTTTCGCTTGAGAGGAACAAGAACCAGTTCAAGCGAACTCAAATGTATTGATTTCGCTTGAAACTGCATTTGCCTCATTCAAGCGAACATGTCTCCTTCAAGCGAACCTACATTAAACACTCACTAAAACATCCTATTTTCTCATACAACGTGCCCTGATCTAACATATCTAGTACAAGACTCGATACAAGACGAAGTCGACAGATGTATGCACTAACAATAAATGATCATTTTGACTAAATGGGTCAAATGGTGTGTTAACACCATTTGACAATAATAACTGATAACTACTTGTCGAGTTTTGTGATCACAGGAAATAGCATATGTTTGCGTTGCTTTAACTAGAAAATTTAAAGCAAAAGTATGTAAACGGGTCAATGCTATGACCCGAGCCAGGTACGCATAATTAGACTTATAGTTAAAAGTGATATTTTGGTCAAATAATTAGTGAAAGTCCTTCGTCGTAAGGTGAGGGACTAAAATTGGCCAAAAAGCCCTTGATGGGTAAATTGGGCAAACGACCCATATAGGTTGTTTAGTAACTTGCATTATGATTATGGAATATAGATAGATACCCTAAAGGTGGAAATATAAAGTGCGAAAGGAGATTAGCGAAATTGATGCTTAAATGCATAAAAACCGTTAAACGGGTCAAAATAAGCAAGTGGTTAAGATTGGCTAAATATTGGAAAATTTCAGAATAAACCGATGAATGTAAACACGCATACATACTATGTAATGAAAGCGAAAACACTAATTTTTTGGCAAGCCCGGAATGGGTAAATAAACTTGTAGTGTGATACTAAAAAAAAGTAACGGGTCAAATAATCGCATAAAGGATTTATAAGTCGTTTTCTTATAAATCAGATTTTATGCGAACTGAGGTGATAAACGAATCCGTAATTTAATTACGGTGGCATGGGAAAAAGAATCACGCAAAACGGACATGTAGGTAAAAAGTTACGAGCCTTAGAAGTTGATAAATTGAAAGAAAATGGTGCTGGGCAAAAATGCAGGATTTTAACCTGCTCCCGCTGGAAAACGCTCTCCCCCGCGGCACGCGAAGGGAGTCCCTTGTTCTGGCGCGACACGCGGGCGCGCTCGCGGCCCGCGAAAGATAACATGAAGTCTGTCGCGTGGCGCGACAGACCAAAAATTGAAATTTTATTTTTGTTTTTAATTATATGATGCCAGAACTTGTTTATTCATGTTATATTATTGTCAAAACTAAGGTTTAACATGGTTTTGACATTAGGTGATGTTCGTCTCACTCCGGATGCCGATTAAGCAAGAATTCAAGAACCGAACACACCTCTCAATGAAGCTTCCGCAGTTGTTTTTGTTTTGTTTTAAAAAAATGGATTATGTAAACACACTCAACTATGTTTTGGGATGTTGTAGACATGTTTAAATACTTATAATGTAAATGTTCTTGTTAAGTGGCATTTTTCATATAAAATGCTTACTTTAATGTTATAGTAATGTTAAAAATTATTATGGGTGTTACAAGAATTCAAAATCTGAGAAAAATGCAAATGATGATTCAATAGGATTGGCTTACTACATGATTGGATCGTGCAAATTAATCTCAGATATTGAAGTTCCGATTCAAAATGTGATTCCGGATAAAATTGACAAAGTGTTCAAACTGGTAGTAATTGAGAAATCTGAAATTTCAAAATTTGCTGGAAATAGCAAGAAAACTTTTTATACAAACCTGGTTACAAAAAGAAAAACATGAAGGCTGGGTTAGGTTATAAAAAGAAACAAAATCAAAGAAAATGGGCTAAAAAGTCAACATTTCATAAAAAGATGAATTTTGTCCATGGGACTAGTTCTGAAGAATAGAAAGAACTCCAATTTAGTCGCCAGACTAATGAAGAGTTTTATACTCAAAAGAAACAACAACAACCGGCTAAAGAAGTTTCGAAGAAAACATGCTTTAAATGTGATCAAATTGGAGATGTTGGTCGCAAATGTCCAAATCTGAAGCCTGTTGATGTAAAGAAAGAGAACGTTGAGGTTGAAAAACAGAAGTCAACCAAGTTTGAGTCAAAACAAACTTGGAAACCAAAGACACCCAGATGTGAGACAAAACAAAGTTTGAAATCAACGGCTGATTCAACAAAACCAAACCAGTTTTGGAACCAAAAGTTGATTTGTCAAAACGAAACGTTCAAAATGATTCAAGATTTTATCAAAGGAATGTTTCAAAAGGACAAATGTGGGTGGTCAGAAACAAAATACTTCTGTGAGTGACGATATACGGAAAACCGATTCAACCAAGAAGGTTGAAAATAAGAACGAAAAAGTGTTTGTTAAAAATGACAAAGATTTTCCGAAGTTGAACAATTCTTATTGTGTCACAATACCCAAGGTAAAACAGGCTTGGGTTGCGTTATTTAAATGATTGAGTTGTTTGAATGTGCAGGTGCTCCAGGAGACAATTGAATGTCAACAAGAGCAGAGGAGCAGCCTGGCACATGAGGAGGCAGTCCCCTGTAAATGAAAAACAGGGAGTTTGTTTGTTTGTTTCTGTATATAAATAAACTGTAAATCAAAAACTCTAAAAATAGAAAAATTTTAAAAAAACTAAAAAAATATGTTTTATTTTATCAAAAATTGAAAAAATGAAAAAAAATATGTGTTTATTTTTAAATTTATTAAAAATCAAAATCTTGAAAAAATGTTGATTGAATACGCCGAAACCCTCACGGTTGAACAAATATGATTAAACTCACAAGTGGTTTAAAATGGTTTTAACTTGTCAAAAATCATTGTGTTGTAAATCATAGGGGTGCTTTATACAAAACAGAGCATGTGATACAGAAAACGGATGGCGAGACAAAGCTATCTGCATTGGGTTGTCAAATTTTGTTAAAATGTTTTGGATTTTAGGGGGAGTAAGAATTTTGAAAATACAAAAACATTTGAAATTTTGAAAAAGACAAAAACATGTGAAAAACTGAAATGAGTTTTTGTGTAAAAAGAGGAAATTTTTAGACTCTGTATGCCCAAGACACATATTAAATTGATGTGGCTAGTACGTTATGATCCAAGTCGAGTCATACCCAATAACAAGCTAGGCAAACACTTATAATATTTATTTGTAATATGATCAAACAAATAAATATTAACACTTAGAATATTTAGAATTGGTTTTCTAAATAATTGCACTTGACAAACTAATAAATTATATTGATAATTTATTTTGATAGAATATTTTATTTTGTTATTTAATGGGTTAAATAACATTTTAAAAGGTTACATAAGTCTTATAACATATAATGTTATAATTTTATAAAAGTTACAAAATTAAATAAGACTTAAAATTATTAAAAGAAATTTTGATTTTTTTTTTTTATAAAAAACCCATGTGGGCCGCCCCCAAAATGTTCTTCCCAAGCCAATTTTTGGTCCAATGACAATCCATGCAATTGTCATAAGCTAGATAAGTTTTGATTGGGTCTTATGGGTGGCCACATCTCTCACATCCCTTTTAATATTTTTTTTTTGTATGACAAAATCAATTATGAGAACTTGATAGAAACGCAAGAATACTCTCTAGTCTTTTCGGCCAACATAAGGTTGTCCAAGAGTTTTTTAAGTTAGAAAAATCAAGTGCAAGAACTCCATTTTGTCTCTCATATTTTCGGCCAAGATAGGTTGTCCGTGAGGGATTTTTCAAGTGAGTTTTAAGTGTAAAATCCTAGCAAAACTTAAAGTGTTTGTTGGAAGGCTTGGGGTATACAAGCTTGAGGTCTTCTACACTTGAAAATTACCGTTCAAGAAGCATCATCTTCTTCATATCTTTTACTCCTTGGAAGGTAGTATTCTTGTAACACCCTATGGTTGTGTTTTATTTTGATAGCATGCATGTTCGTATATGGATCCGGGTATTGGGTTTTACATATAATATGAATTTTATATCTTGTAAGTAACATGTTTTAAATAACTTTTCCGCTGCGTTTTGATTTTATATGGATGAAATCACTTTGATAAACATGTGAAAAAACCCAACAGAAATGATAGTACATCACTAAGACAATCACAACATGCTAAAGAATTGGAAATTCAAATGTGATAAATGGTCTCACTGATAATGTGCCAGTAGGTTTTTACACACTTAGTAGATTGATTTCGAGATATAAACCTAAATAAATAACTTTCTTATCTCGTGAGAAACATCTCTCAGATATATGGACTTAGTACTCTGAAATTTCGTTTGAGAGATTGCCTGTGTAAACCTCAATCTCTCAAATTATAAAAACACAATACACTTACAATATATAGAGATACAAACAACCTATACTAGGAAACCAAATAATACAATTAATACACATAATCGTAGAGACGAATTCGTAAATCATTAGCATGATTTACGAATGATTTACGTTATGCTTTTACCCCCGTCAATCGAACAGGTGGGGGACCAATATGAAGCAAGCCGTGAAGTTTTTCAAAGAGAGGCCTTGAGAGACTTTTAGTGAAAATATCCGCAACCTGGAGATTGGATGGAACAAATTTTCTATAGAGACGACCAGAGGAAATAAGCTCACGCATGAAATGATAATCAATGTCGATATGCTTTGCACGTTTGTGTGAAACCGGGTTTTGACTTAGAAAATAGCACTCTTGTTGTCACAAAGCAAAGTCAGACAGGCCATAGGTAAAGCGTGTAGTTCTCGAAGAAGGTGAGTAAGCCAGATGATTTCAGCTGCAGTATTTGCCATGGCCCGATATTCAAATTCACAACTAGAGCGAGAGACTGTACGTTGTTTCTTCGCACTCTAGGAAACCAGATTGCCACCCAAATAAATAGAATAACCGTAAGTGGGGAGTCTGGTTTCAATACAACGGGCTCAGTCTGCATCAGAGTAGCCAACGATGGTTGTTGAAGCTGGTTTGGAAAAGGTTAACCCAAAAGCAATTATGCCTTTAACATAACGGAGTATCCGTTTAACCAACTGAAAATGAGATGTTGTAGGGGCCTGTAGATGTTGACTGGCTTGATTGACTGCATAAGAGATGTCTAGTCTGGTAATGGTGAGATACTGAAGAGCTACAACTAGAGACCTGTAAGAGTAGGATCATGAAATGGGAAACCCTTGCTAAGAAAAGTATTAGTTGTAGCAAGAGGAGTGGCAACAGGTTTGGAATCTAACAGACCAGCACGAGACAAAATGTCATGTGCATATTTCTCCTAACTGAGAGAGAGACTGGCATCAGAGTGAGTAACTTCAAGACCCAAGAAGTAACCGAGTGGACCCAAGTCTTTGACTGAAAATTCTTTATGCAGTCGAGCAACAAAGGACGTAATAAAAAATGATGGACCCGCTTGACTATAAACGAAGCCATGTGACGTTAAGAATGTGCTTAGTCGTTGAAACCAAGCTCGAGGCGCCTATTTGAGACCATAAAGAGCTTTCTGTAGACGATACACATGATTAGGAAATCTAGCGTCAATAAAACCCGTAGGTTGTTCCATGTATACCGTTTCAGAAAGATTTCCATTAAGAAAGGCATTTTGCACATCCAATTAACGCAGGGACCAACCATAAATAGTGGCAAGTGATAAAACAACACGGACTGCAAAGGCTTTGACAACAGGACTAAAGGTGTGAGAGAAATCAAGTCCTGGAACCAGAGTGAAACCTTGGGCCACCAACCGAGCTTTGTATCGATCTATGCACTTGGATCCAACAATGTTGGCACCTGTAGGTCGTGGAACAAGTACCCAAGTGTTGTTAGATTTTAATTCCTGGAGCTCCTCTTCCATTGCCTTCACCCATTTAGGGTGTTTTGCTGCTGATTTGTAAAGAACCTGAAAATAAAGACAAGTTAGCATAATATCTGGGCTTGAAAATGCCATTTTTCGATCGAGTTCTGTAACACCCCAAAACTCGAATGATTTAGTTTCTAGTATGTTACCACGTTTAAAAGAAGGAAATATAATAACTAGGTTATTAAACCTAGTTAAATGCCTAGCAAAACAAATAAGGAAATGAAATTGGGCCAATTATGAACAAGTAACAAACATGAGGGGTTAATTTGGAATGGATGAAAAGGAAAAATATAAAAATTAAAATTAAAAACCCCAAACACACACCTGGGTTTGTGTGGGGGAAACCCCTCTCAAACCCTAATCGACAAATTGGAGGATCATAGGCCATACATTTATAGTTGATCTTGAGCCAAGGTAAGACCCAATTTATGAATGCATGATCTTGGATGAAATAGGTTTCGATTAATCTATGATTTGTATGAAATTAAGCGTCATTATGTGTTAGAATCACCCTACGGAACATGTGTTATGTATGATTTTGATCAATTAGGTATTTGGAGGTTAAACCCACCATAGATGATGGAGATGGCGACATGGGTATGTCACCCATGTCCAATCTTTGTTCGATTCTTGATATGTTATGTTGTATGTGACCATCTTGCTAGTTAGGTTGAACATGTATGAAATTAGTTTGGTATTTTGTATTGTTAATGATTGAAAGTAAAGAACTAGGAAGAAAAAGAATGAAAATACTTGTACATTATGCTTAGATATTAGTACACACGCCAAGTGTTTGATGAAATGTCCAAGTGATGTTAGGATATGAGAATTGTACTAAACGGCTTGACATTTATGAATGAATTGTAGAATGACGAGGTTAGTAGTAAACTAACTTGATTAATGTGCCTTAGATAATATTCGTATGAGTATTCGGAGGAATGTATGTTTTGATAAATCATGCATTAGGAACTTGTACCTTGTGTTTGAATGGTGTGATGCTCAACACATATTTGATGTGATTGATTTATGGTAATTAAAAGTAAACGTGTAACGAAATGTGAAACGAATAAGCTTATTGGTAAGTGATAATGTTGGAATTATGTCGTATTGTTACTGTGGATGATATTGCCAATTGTATAATCACAAAGCGTTTACATGTGAAAGTATGAGTATGTGTATATAATTGGATGATCGCGTGGTTGTAAACACATTTCGTTATGAATAGAAAATTGTATAAAGTATTGATTGTATAGCCTAAGATGATGTCATGAATATATGAGGTTAAGCTGAAAGTTAATATGATAAATCGTTGACTTCGCAAAGTCAACTACGCATAAGGAACATGACTAGACTTGTTGTTGTAATTATAAAATTATAGATAGGTATATGGTACACGGTATAAAATATGTGATATATGGAATGATATGATGGATTATGTGGGTGTGAAAGGATGTGAAATCGGGTATATGTTGTATGCTTGTTAGGATTGACTATGCAAGTCAAATGTGAATTATGCAAATGGTATGCTCGTAATCAAGTACAATGGTGTGTGTGCTAACTAGAATTTGTTGATGATAACATGAAAGCGTAGGAGCCATGTCAACATGGATACGAGCATGGAAAGGCAATGGGTCAAGGGTAAATAAGGAAGCTATGCACAAACTTGGACGCACGAGGTAAGTGATCCCGGCTCACTTCTTAGTATGTATGTAGAATTTAATATTTATGAGTGTGGAAAATTATGCAAGGTTTATGTAATGAATGAGAGTATTAAGCTAAGTCTTATTTTAGTCTAACGAAGGAGTTATTTATAACGAAGGTAAATTAGTAGGATAAACGGGTCGAATAATGGTATAAAGGATTTATAAGTCGTTTGCTTATAAATCAGCTCTTGATGTGACCCGAGGTGATAAATGGATTCGTAATTAAATTACGGTCGTATAGAAACAAGAATCACGTAATTTGGATATGTAGATCAAAAGTTATGAAATTTAGAAGTTGGAATTTTGGTTAAAATCATAGCTGTGCAAATGTGCAGCAGAATAAGGTACTTTCTATCAAAATCAGGGCGTCGCGTCACGCGACAGTGAACCTGCAACATGGTCGCGCAACGCTATAGTCGTCGCACCCCGCGAAAGCCAGGAACTGCATCTGTCGCGCCCCGCGAGGAAGCCAACAGCTGACAATCTTTGTTTTCTTATTCGATTTCGTATTCAGACTTGATGTTTTAAATAATTTTCAATGTTTCATGACTTATACTAAAGTCGGTTTTGAATATAAGTGATGACATGATCCTCCGAAATAGCGAGAGTATGGATTTTTCCTTCTTGTTAGTGAAGGAATTCTTTAAGTAATCAAGCCTAGCAACGAGTAGGTATACAGGACGATAAGTGTAAAACTTATATTATGGAAAGTTGTGACCATGGCAAGAAACATAGGTATATGTGAGTAATAGTGGTATACGTGAGCTCGTATGTATGTATGTATGTATATGTAAATGAATGTGTGCGTATATATGTAGGTGTATATGTTTGTGTGTACGTAGAAATTAGGAATGTAATGTAAGAAAGGGAGATGTTATAAATATATGGCAGAATGGTTTCAATACATTTGGTATTGATGATTACTAATGTTGTGCTTTGAGATTGGAATGAAATGCATGTATGAGATCGTCAGATTAATGAGGGATTGAAGCCGAAATTGGAATGAGAGAATTTAAGAGAATGCTTGAATGAACCTATGTTTACATCATAGATTGTTATACGACTCCCTGTTATATAGAATAATGTTGTATGGTGTGTTAATGACTAATGAATAAGTTGTATCTGATGTCCACATGTATCGCACGGATTTCTTCTACCACTACCGAAGAGAAGCGGACGTAGATCAAGTCGAGAGCAAGGATTGTACGGAAAAGAACAATCACATAGTTTGAATTATGTATCGACTTAAAGTACAAATTTTAAGTATGAATGTTGTAGTTCCCTTCTATAAAGTGTTTGATATATTGTAACTTGAGGCTTAATGTCGCAACCCCCATCCCCCTATACAAATACAGGAACGGGCTGCCGCGGCCAGTTTCGGTGGTATCTAGTATTGTCTAATTTGGCAGCGAAATTTTCATCAGGACCGTAGTTAGGAAATATTTGATCAGAGTAAAATAACACATTTTCATAATATTAAACACATGGGACAAAACCCAAGTTTGCAGTACACACATTTTCATAGGAATAAATCCTATTTTTATTTAATAAAAACATCTATTTTATTTTAGGTAACTTTCTTGCCACTTTTCCAAGCCTTCAGTGCTGTCCAGCTGGCTTCTATTTGGCTTTCATATTTTGTTACCTGAAACGCGTTTAAAAACATTTTGTCAGTGGGAAATACTGGTGAGTGAATCCCAGTTCAATCAAGTTTTAATAAAAACCATTGTACAGTATTGAGGGTGGTCTCGCAATTATATTTGTTTCCAAGTCATATCAATTACCACCCACGGTACTGTCAAACCCAACTTGTGGAAAAGTTACTCCTCGCAAGGCAGTAACTAATTTTGTATACAAAACCCCAACATAACGACAATAATTGTATCCTTACAAATACTCAATAACTGCTTAGTATATAATTAATTAAGTGAGGTTTTGTAAAAACAGTTTACAAAAAGGAGATTACTCACATTGCTGTCTTAGATTTTCTGTAAGGATTTCCCGGGAATAATCTATAAATTACACAAATGCACACGTGTTAGTATAATAACCCATTTTAACATTAGTAATACCCTCCCCGAGACGGCATTCCAACGACTACGTCGGGCAGAACCACGACAGCCGTTACGGAACCCTAGATTAATCGGGCAGCGTATCTAATACGTATCCAGGGGTTATAATACTTACAACGGAGCAGAACTTCATTAATTAGGGGGATATTATACCCGAATATAACTTCTACTATTAAGAAATTGAGAGAGAAAATTGAATTATAAGCGACGTAAACTGAAGGCCCGAATCCCTCTTATATAGGGCCTGATTTTGGGCTCTACGCGACCCGCGTATGGTGTAGCCGAGAGGCTACGCGGCCGACGTCAAAGATAGTCAACGACGTAGCTGATCCGGGTCATCGACTAGCCTTGCCACAATGATGACACGTGTCATCACCGGGTGTCACTGCGTTCTTGACCGCTCGCGGCACGCGTAAGGGTTGTGGGGTGGCTTACGCGCCCCGCCACAAACCCAAAAATTTAATTTTTAATAATATTAAAGGTATTCGGGGTCCGTTTCCACGTACGAGGTGTATTTTAGGACATATTGGGATATTTTAAAATATAATAGGGCGTTGGAAAAAAAATATTTAGGAGAGTGTCGGTTTAATTTAGAGTTGTTATATCCTCCCCACCTTGTTTTAGAGCTCGTCCTCGAGATCTACTAGAACAAGTGTGGATATTTCCTTTGCATTTCCGATTCAAGCTCCCATGTATACTCTGGTCCTCTTTTAGAGTCCCATTTCACCTTGACCAGAATTAACCTCTTGTGCTTGAGGTTCTTGACTTTCCTGTCTTCAATCTGTAGAGGCCTTTCTACAAACTTGAGTTGTTCATTTACCTCTATATCCTTAAGAGGCACCACAAGTGATTCATCAACTAGGCATTTCTTGAGATTAGATACATGAAATACATCATGTATTCCTGCCATTTCCTCTGGCAGTTGTAGTTGATAGGCTACAGGTCCTATTCTTCTAATAATTTCAAAAGGACCAACATATCTGGGACTTAGCTTTCCTCTTTTGATGAATCTTACCACTCCTTTCCAAGGAGAGACTTTTAATAATACTTTATCTCCTACTTGAAATTCCAACGGTTTGCGTTGGTTATTGGCATAGCTCTTCTGTCGATCACGTGCTGTTTTCAGTCGTTCCTTGACTTGAATGATCTTGTCAGTTGTTTCTTGTACTATCTCTGGTCCAGATAGTTGCTTTTCCCCAATTTCTGCCCAACAGACTGGGGTTCGACACTTTCGTCTATAAAGTGCTTCGAATGGTGCAACATAGATACTTGTGTGATAACTGTTATTATAAGAAAATTCTATGAAAGGTAAATGATCTTCCCAATTACCTCCGAAATCAATTACACAAGCTCTAAGCATGTCTTCCATTGTCTGAATTGTCCTTTCGCTTTGTCCGTCTATTTGAGGATGATAAGCTGTGCTTAGATTTAACTTGGTTCCCATGGATTTTTGGAAACTTGTCCAAAAATGAGAGGTAAAATGGCTATCTCTATCAGAAACAATTGATAAAGGAATTCCATGTAAAGAAACAATTTCATTTACATATAATTTAGCTGGATGTTCCATACTGAAAGTTTCCTTCATTGGAAGGAAATGAGCTGACTTAGTTAGCATATCTACAATCACCCAGATTGTATCATTACCTTTCCTGGTTTTGGGTAATTTAGTAACAAAATCCATTGTTATAAATTCCCATTTCCATACTCACATTTCTAATTGTTGTAACAAACCTGAGGGTTTCTGATGTTCAGTTTTAACTTGTGAGCAAGTTAAACATTTAGAAACATAGATTGCTATGTCCTTTTTCATTCCTATCCACCAGAAATTCTTTCTTAAATCCTGGTACATCTTATCACTTCCAGGATGCATTGTATACTTAGCTTTATGGGCTTCTTCTAATATACGATGACGTAGGTTTCCTAATTTAGGTATCCACATTCTCTTTTTATGAAATCTCCAAATTCCATCTGTTCCTTATTCTAATTCCTTAATCATTCCTTTTAATTTTTCAGTATCATCCTCGATTACTGATTCTTGTGCTTTTCTAATTTGTTCATTTAAATCCACTTGTAGATTTAATTTAAGAGAACGTACCCTTTTTGGCTTTTCGTGATACTTTCGGCTTAAAGCATCTGCCACTACATTTGCTTTTCCTTCATGATACTGGATATCACAATCATAATCACTAAGCATCTCCATCCAGCATCTTTGTCTCATATTTAATTCCTTTTGCCCAAAAACATACTTTAAACTCTTATGATCAGTAAATATGGTAAACTTACTACCATAAAGGTAATGTCTCCAAATTTTAAGGGCAAAAATTATAGCTCCTAACTCTAGAACATGGGTTGAATAATTCTCTTCATGTTTCTTAAGTTGTCTAGATGCATAAGCTATAACCTTTTGGCGTTGCATCAACACACATCCATAGCCTAACTTAGAAGCGTCACAATAGACTACAAAGTCTTCAGTTCCTTCTGGTAACGCTAGTATGGGTGCATGGGTTAATCTTTGCTTAAGAATTCTAAATGCTTCTTCTTGTTTTGATCCCCATTCAAATTTAATGGATTTACAGGTTAGCTTAGATAAGGGAATGACTATTCTAGAAAAATCTCGAATAAACCTTCTATACTAACCGGCCAATCCTAAGAAACTTCTAACCTCAGTTGGCGATTCAGGGGTTTTCCATTTGGTACTTGCCTCAATTTTTGTGGGATCCACATGAATTCCTTCATGATTGACTAAATGTCCAAGAAACTGTACCTGTTCTAACCAAAATTCGCACTTTGAAAATTTTGCATAAAGCTTTTCCTTTCTTAATATACTTAGAAGTGCTTGCAAATGCTTTGCATGATCTTCCTTACTTTTAGAATAGATGATAATATCATCAATAAAAACAATTATGAATTTATCCAAATATGTGTGACAACTGTCAAATTTGCATGCATCCGTACAATTAATTAACTATGATTAGTGCCTAATGACTGTGCTGATTTACAATTTATGACTTGAATTACGTTCTGATTTCTGCATCATATTTACATGTGCATCACATTTCATGCTGTCACATCATTCTTTTTTACATACAAACTTTAGTGACATAAACGATGCACAAAGCACAACTAGCACAGTTAGCGGATAACTCAGAAAAATGCTGACGATGTTCAGTACATAGACAGACAGTGTTTTGAGACCCAGTATGATCCGGAAACCAAGTTCTACACTAGTATAGTGTGTAGGGAAGTGGGGACCATAAAACAGCGTCACTAGGTGATAGTTTGAGTGCCGGAAAGTGCCTAAAACTTATCTAAAGTGCAGAATTCTGCAGAAAATTCAGCAATTCAGCATTTAAATACATTAATATTATGCAGAAACATGACTAAACGGTCCTGGATACTTTCCTAAGTGTCGGGAATTAAAAGTGTCACAAAAGGGTACTTAAAAATCGCTAAACGGAATAAATTGACACTTTAACGAACCGGTATCTAACCGAACAACCGGACATTACCCGAAACACCAAAGTATTGCTAGAAGCATTGTCTTATTATTTCTAAACTAGTTATGGTCCCCGAACGCCCTAACACACTGTGTAATGCATAATACACATAAACACCTAAACTAATACATTTAGTTTTTAACTAACTATTTAAATTACCATCAAACTTACACAAGACCCCCCTCCCCCTTCCTACTTACGGTTACAATGGGGTGACCCCACCAAGATTTTCCATGATATTTCAAGATTCCTCTAAATCTCCCAATGATCTTCCTTGGATATTCTATAGATCTTGCTTAGATTTTCCTTGGATATTCTATAGATCTTACATGATCTCCCTAGATATTGCTTGATCTTGCAAGATATTATTGGATTTTATTTGATTTATTAGAAGATATGCCTTGCTCTAGTTGCCAAAATATTTAGAGTGATGGTTATAAATATGGCATGAAGATTTAAGAGATCATCACATTTCATCTTCATCACCACACTTCATCTCTCTCCCTCTTCCTCCCCCATTCTCGGCCGACCCCAACACCCCCACCATCACCATTTTTCATCCACCACCCAAGCATTCCAAGGTTATTCCAAGGTGTTAGAAGGTGATTCATGAAGCTTGGTGCTTGTAGAACTTGAAGAACCTCCATCAATTGCTTTTATCCACTCCATTTTCATCTTGTGTTCTTCCCTAGCTTAGAGCTAGTTGTAAGACTCTCTTAACCCTTTAATACTTCTAATTTTTTTGGTTAAAAGATGATATTCATGGATTATCTTGTTAAACATTAAAAGCCATAATCAAGAATCATAAACATAAACTTAACATATGATGAAATCTTGATGAAATAATGTTGTTTAAGTATGTGTATGATACTTGTTGTTGTTTACTAGAAATTATGATGTTGATCATCACATGGAGCTTGCTAGATTATGATTAAACACATGCTCTAGCAAGTGAGAGGATGATTATGTGACAACATAAGATAATCATCTTCATGTGTAAGCATGAACTTGAAAATAAAATGATTTCTGGAAAAATAATGAACAAAGTAAGCTAGTAATCTTGTGGACCTCAGAATAATGGATGGTTTTCCAAAAGAACCAAGTTCAAAATATGATTTTTAGAAGATCTTGGTTCTTACTTAAACGAACACTATTTTTAGTAGTAAAAAAAGTGTATAAACACTTATGAAACAAGAAGATCTCACAAAGAAACATTTTTGTAAGATATGTTTACAAGTTGTAAACACCTAAATTCTTTAAGAATGAGATTTTCAAAGAAATAAACACACTTTAAAGGATAACTAGACCTACTAAATACACCACCAAGTTACTACAAGTTTCTGTGAAAGACCAAGTTCGTGTTGTTATGTATATTGCATGATTTTGGCACTGGGTAAGTGTAGGTTGATTGTTAATTGTTGGTGATGGTTTTAAAAGAAAATGATATGCTTTGATAGCATGGACACCTCCATTTTTAGGGGAAACTATGGCAAAATTTTCTAAAAATGTAAACACTTAGAAAAATATTTTCTAAACAAATATTTATAAGTGTGTTTAACTATGGTTTCCAATATAAACTTTGCCATAGACTTTGTAACAAAATACAAGTATTGGAGGTTGGTTTTATAAATAAAAATGGGTGAATATATATTTAAAGTATATATAAATATTAAGACACTTGTGTGATTATTTGTATACTTGGTGAAATAGTTATATTATTTTAGGGTAAAATAATATAACTTAACAAAGTACCATGAAACTTACTATCCAAAATAATACCAAAAATGACAAGGAATAAACATATAAGTTACACACATAATATCGTGAAACCGGACACAAGAACGTAACTTATAAAATATTCCGAAAAATACCATTACATATATAGTTTTGGTAAATATTATTTGGGTACAAGAAACAAAAATATGATTTTTGTAAATATTACAAAGTTGTATCATATTTTTGGACAAGGAGAAATATATTATTTTTTGAAATAAAAATATATTTTCCTAGTATATTTAGAAGATATATGATTTTTGGGAAAAATATATATTTTCTGGACAATACATTATTTTTCGGACAAAATGAGTTTACAAATATATTTTCTAAAGTGAGACTTGGAAATATATTATTTCGGAAATTTCAAATACAAGAATACGAATACACATGTATGAGATACCCCCATCCTTGGGAAGGAAATACGAATATAAATACTTGAGAAGTATCGTTACAAAATATTGTTTAACAATTATTCCAAAAATTCAATAAACGTAATTTAAGTTAAAATATTTATTATTTTAACGAATCATTATATAACTTGGAATAATGATGAAGACACTTGGAAACGTAACTCAAAGGCACTAATTAATACTAAGTCAAGGCACGACCGCTCGTCTAATAAGACCATAGTACATTGTAGGTAGTCGTGTACACAAGAGGACACTTTGAGTTACAGGCGGATTCAAGGAACGCAAAACAGTGAGTTCATGTCCCCTTTTTCTTTAAATTGTTTTGTTTATTTACTTCGGGGGTGAAATACATGTTACAAATGATTACTTACAATACAATTGGTATGGTTAGCCTAGGAAAGAACCATAGATCATGTGAATGGGTAGGCGTATACTTGAGGCCATCAATCCTCTTGTAGGACCGAGGGGCATGAGTGATAGATCTATTTGGGTGTTGCGAGCCCCATCCATGAGTCCGCCGAATGGGCCATGAGGTGACTATGTCTTACAGCCGGAAGCCCGGTATAAAGTCTGCTAGGTTTGAGTCTTCCTGCACCATGTCACGTATATTAATGTATTAGCTACACATTAATTGATCTGTTTCCTTGTTGCTTTCATACCGGGACTTACAAACTTACATACATACTTACAACGATTTCAAAGGTTTATACATACACTCAAATGAACACATGAACTCGCTCAACTTTTGTTGATGTTTTCAAACTACATGTATTTCAGGGAATTTGTAAGTGGATCTGGCGGGCGTTGGAAGTTTTTATGCTGCGTTAGAAATAAAGATGTCATCCATGGTCTTTGGGTTTGGTCAGTGTGTCTTATTCCTGGATGAGACACGGTGTTATTCAATATCTTTGACGAGTCCTTAATGAACTCATGCACAAATTGTACGGTTTGTAAAACTTGAATTTGAAGTCTACGTTTTAAAACAATGTTGTTATGTTTTGAACTTATTTAATGGATGACAAACCTATGGTTTTATCATATAGTTGATGTTATGATTGAATGCAATGATATTAAGAAAGTCACACCATAATCACGCTTCCGCAAAAGTCAGGGTGTGACTGCTTGGTATCAGAACTTCGATCGTAGCGAACTAAGATTCTTTCTCGAGTCTAGACTACGATCATTAGGGCTCTCACGAAAATGCTTTCACAAACATGTTTTCATTGCATACACAAAGCGTCCAGATCCACGAAACAAACATTTTTACAAATAAAAGACACAAAATACATTTCAAAGAATTCATTTATATTTCAGTCTGAGAGACTGGGGAGTTAGTCTGAGGGACTAGCTGGGTATTCAGTCTGAGGGACTGGGGAGTTAGTCTGAGAGACTAGCTGGGTATTCAGTCTGAGAGACTAGGGAGTTAGTCTGAGAGACTAGCTGGGTAGTGCAGTCTGAGAGACTAGTTAGGGCAGTCTGAGAGACTAGGAGATTTAGCTTGAGAGACTGGGTAATTCAGTTTGGGAAATTGGGTAGTTTAGTCTGAGAGACTGGGTAATTCAGTTTGGGGAACTAGGAAGTTTAGTCTGAAAGACTAGGGAGTTCAGTCTGAGAGACTGGGTGTTTTCAGTCTGAGAGACTGGGTGTTTTCAGTCTGAGAGACTGGGTGTTTCAGTCTGAGAGACTGGGTGTTTCAGTCTGAGAGACTGGGTGACTGGGTGTTTCAGTCTGGGAGACTGGTTGGTTAGTCTGGGAGGCTAGGTGGGTTAGTCTGGGAGACTAGGAAGGATAGAAAGTTTCATGAAAAATAATGTGAATACATGACTACATGATAAATTACCTTTGTTTGCATACGCTAATTGTTAGAGATTACTATGGATATACATGCTATGACTATTACGTACCGGCACACATGTCACTTTATTTTAGGAAGCGAGTTATCAGACATTGATAACCCTATGGCCACCGCCACAGATAATGAGATTGCATCAGTGCCGAAGATATTTACGTCAGACACTGAGAGTGATCCTGACATGCTGACCAACGACGAGGACGACTTCCAACAGTCCGCGCTACCAGGTTTGGTGACAAATTACCCTTGCTGATGGCTTCCTTGACGAGGATCTTTTGTCATCCTAGTTTCAGTCCATGACCACCTCATCACTGGTCATCCCGATAGTGAGCACACCATGACCCCGATTCTCGATAATGCGTCTCCCGTGGACATTCCTTTCGAAGGTGGACTACTCGACGAGTAGTTGATGATGACGTTGACATGTTTATTGATGGTCCTCCTGATGACGCCCATGATAATGAAAAGTTAGACGAGAACGTTGTTACTAATTTCACTTCTTGAGACCCCTGTTATCAAGCTATCCTCTGATCTAGTATACACTTGATTTTAGACTCCTTTGAGTCTGCGACATTTTTCAGCTTTACAGACGATCAGGTGACCGCTTTTTGCCACTGATTTGGACGACGACACCACTATGACTGCTGCACTATCACCTGCTTGAAATCCCACACCTTCACACGACCTAGAGCCTGCTCCTGAGACAGCTCCAGTTCCTTTTGGGACAGCTTAATGTTGCACCTGCTGACCCTACGCCCTTACTTGATCATGAGCCTATTTCTTTTGTTTTATCAAACATTGCACCCCTTATACCTGACCCAGTACCTGCACCTGATGACCTTCTCTTTTGTTGGGACTTTTGTTCCTGCACCTGCACCTGCTGATGTTGCTCCTTTGGAAACCGACGTCCATTGCGCCGACATGCCAACTGCTTTCTTTCAGGACATACCCACACCCCTGAAAAGTACTCCAGGCCAGCACCCGCATGACGATCCTTTTGCTACAGCAGCACTTTCCCCGACCTCACAGGCCGCACCGTTTGCTACTTTCACCTCTACACCGCTGGACAAGCCATTTCGATGGTTCCTATCATACACTATGCTGATATTAGACCCTTACATTATGGAGGCTACCCACGGGACGAATTGCTCCTGTAACATCAGCTACAGTTGAGGTTAGAGTCGCAGAATTTTGGAGTTAAGCTGACACCACGTCCTCCACCCTGTCTATTGCCAGTATACTTTGGCCCTCCACATTTATCAAAGATCCCTTTTGCGCTCTCACCTGCTGCTATTACACCTTTCCCAGGTTTTTGATGCTCGTTTCTTTACTGTCAAGCGGCAGAGCAGTTAGTTACTTCGAAGTATATGCAAGCTCGAGGAGGTGTTCACGCATGTTAGCAGTTTACTTTTCTTTCCTCCTCCACCTCAGTCACCAGTATAGTTGGTTTCTGGATTATGCGGATTGCATTACATTTGGGTGAAGACACTAATGATAAGCCGGGATTGTGGAAACTTTTGGAGACCATTTCTGACTACGTAATTTTGATACACTGATATACTTATTGGACAAGGGTAGGGTGACCCTGTGTCCCTTTTGATGGGATACATTTTGTAAGACAATGCAATTATGGTCGGAGAATAATGAGAGCCAAATCATCATTAAACATGCGACAATACTTTGTGGCCAATAACCAATGAAAGCCCAGACACTATGTCTTCATTAAGCACATTGTTGATCTATATGTGTGTGCTATAATTATAATACTACGTGCTTGCTTGCTATGCTCTCATTAAACGTAATTCCCAAATTACTTGGTTATGCTATGATTATACTATTGCTTGATTGGTTGATCTGATAATCTATTATGTGTATGCACGTATGACCTCTAAAACAACTGTATGTACTCCCTGAACAAATAAGACCTGACCTAACCGATCTTCTTCTTAGAAGATGTCGATACAAGGGAACATCAATACCAACAACCCTCTGCCGACGACAACGGCAGAACTACAAGAGCGCATCTCACGGGCCATCGCACAGCACGAGGCCCTTCGCTCTGAATGCAGCGGGGGTACTTTAGGAAATAACCCACCCAATGGCTGCACCTACAAGCAGTTCTTGAGCTACAAACCTCGAGACTTCGACGGCACTGGGGGTGCCATAGCTTTTGTGCGTTGGGTCGAGAAGACGGATTATGTTTTGTGATTAAGTAAATGCGCCCCAGAACATCAGGTCACGTACATAGCTGGGCTATTTCTAGATGGGGCTCTGTCATGGTGGAACCTTTAGGTTCAGACAATGGGCGAGACTGCTTCATATGCTTTGACGTGGGACAAACTGAAGGAACTGATGCGTAAAAGATATTGCTCTAGGGCGGAAGTCCAGAAGTTGGAAACTGAACTGTGGAACTTGAAAATGGAAGGTTCCAAGATAACTGAGTATGTACAGAGATTTCACGATTTATCACAAGTTGATTCGCGTCTGGTGGAACCAGAGTTTAAGAGAATCGAACGCTTCATTGGGGGATTGGCACCTCAGATTCTAAGCATGGTGACAACATCGAAACCCTCGACGATCACCGATGCTATCGACTTAAGTGTGGCGCTCACTGAAGAAGCGGATAAACTAGGGAAATTTTCCACTTCGGAAGAGAAAGAGGAGACTCCTGTAGAGCCATCTGGAGATAACAAGAGAAAGTTTGCAAACTTCAAAAAGGGTACTCGGGTGAATAGCAAGAACAAGGCCAAAAAGGGGAAAGACTACATAGGTATCCTACCTAAGTGCGACAATTGTCTACGTTACCATGTCGGGCGATGTAAATATGGAAAATGTGATAACTGTGGTAAGAGGGGGCACCCCAAGGAGACTTGTAGGCAAGGTACTGAACCTAGAAATGGAGGCCAAGATAGTAGCGAGAATTACGGAGGAAACAACGACAACGACAACTATCAAGGCAGGACGAGTGACAAACAAAAACGTGCTCAAGGTTGCCTTAACTGTGGGAGCAAAAAGCATTTCAGAAAGTGTTGCCGTAAGAAGAACCAGGCACAAGGATGAAAGCTCAATAGCGGAGCTAGGGAAGCACGTCAGAATCCAAACAAGGTTATCCATACGTTCCATATTAGTCAACATTATGCATCTGTGCTACTTGATATCATTATTACAAATTTTAGCTTCAGAGTTTGAAAGTGTACTTGGTTTAGTAGCAAGTAAGTTAAATAACCCGTACTCAATAGAACTAGCTAATGGGAAGCTAGTGGAAGTCAACGAAGTAATTGGAATCGGCAAGATAGAACCCGGAGAGCGTGAATTTACGCTTGATCTACTGCCAGTTGAGTTGGGAAGCTTCGACGAGGTAACCTGGATGGATTGATTGTCGAGTGATCTAGCGGAGATTGATATCCGCATCCCGATGGCGAACGAAGAAACGATTGTGACTCATGAAGCAGGATACGCCTCGACAAATTACTAATTGCTTGAAGGCACAAAAATTGTTGCGTAAAGGATGTGTTGTTTTCTTGACTCATGTCGTGGACAAGGGAGTCGAAGAACAAAAACTCGAAGATATCCCTGTGATAAGGGAATACCCTGAAGTCTTCCCCGAAGGCTTGCCAGAATCATCTCCTCAACGACAAGTCAAATTTCACATTGATTTGATTCCAGGCACCGCACCTGCAGTCAATGCACCTTAGCAACTTACACCTTCGGAGATGCAAGGATTGTCAGTGTAACCTCAGTAATTGATAGAGAAGGAAGATAACCGACCAAGTTTCCCGTTTTGGGTAACCTTAGTTCTGCTCGTTAAGAGGAAGGACGATAGTTCCCGTACGAGCATCAACTACCAGGAGCTGAATGAGCTAACCAACAAGAGTCAGTGACTCTTGCTAAGGATTAACGAATTACTTATTTAACTAACTGTGAGGATCCAACTACTATTACACAACTGATCGATGATCGAGTACCATTAGCTGTGAACTCAGCAAGAAAGGATACCGGGGAAATTGTGGGACAATAACTTGTTTTAAACATACACAAAAATGGTGTTTCCTACACAATGCACAAAACAGTTTTACACAGAATACGAAACTTTGAGAATCTAGAAAACATGTACTTAGGATATATGGGAACCCAGGTCCAAACTCGTAAAGGTTGATACTTAGGAACCACATCTGTTAACCCAAGCAAACACCATTATCATGGCATATATTCCATTTCCGTTAACCAAACAGAAAGTACTTAAATTCTTTTGTTGAAATCTTCACTTTCACTTCTAGCAAGTAGATGTTTGCATCTCTACTCCCCTTAATGGTAGTTGCATCGCGTTAATTTTCTTCGCTGAGAGCGAACACACATTTGCTTCGATACTTGGTCATTTCTTTATTTTAGCAAATACTCATTGTTTCATTACTTATATGCTACACATGCGGTTTCATTTCGAATAAACGCTTCATTGAAGTTCAAATATTATTTTACTAAATCTAATTACTGATTTGTGATTCGAATGACCTACATTATTGTAATTGTTGGCTCTTTTGTTACCAAGTCAACACACCTTCTTGAGACTTCTCTTCTTTCAAGTTACACTAAGGGTTTATCTTCGTAACCATGCTGAGATTCCAATGTTGATACATACGTTTATTGTCGGATTACGCTAAAACCAAGTTCAATTGCTTGAACTTATCCATTTCGCATATCCAGTTTAAGACGTCATATGATGTATTGAGAGCATCATATTCAAGTATTTTTGCAAAGATTCTTTCATTTCGAGTCGTAGTAGACTTGGTTGGTCTACGGCTCCACTAAATCATTTGTTGGTCTCAATACCTTGCGATGATACTTTCACATAATTGAAGCATGCACTAATTTGGTTACGCACCCTATACACATATTTAATTGTCTAATTATTTGTTCTAAATCCATTTTGGTTATCACAATTAAAGCGGTCTCAACACAATTGAGTGTCAAGGCAATGGTACATAGATTCATTTCATATCACAATGAACCTCTTAACGATTCGTTCATTGTCAATCGAATGCCTTGCGGTACTTAATACTTTTTCATCCTCGATCAAAAACAGTGACTTTTTGATGTTCCGTATCCAACTGAAAACTCTATGATATTGTGTAAATTAAATCTTCAGACTTGTCTCAGTACACTTTCATTTGACTTCAAACACGGTGAACTCGTTCAGTCACCACTATTATTGAATTATGTCAATAAGACACCTTGTGGTGTCATTACAAACTTGTAGCTTGTGCTAATCATGGTCAACCGTTTCACACGAAACTACGCATACTTTTGTTTGACCTGTCATTTAGACATTCCTAATGCAACTACGAATTAAGACAATGATACACCAGATTCGCTTGTATTTCATTCGGCGTATTTTCGCAATTCAAAAATGTCAACACACTAAACCTTACCATTCATCTATTCGGAAGTTGAGAGATCATTTTCATGTTACTACCACATTTGAGTTGTTGATTTTGAATTTATATAGCGGATGCTATGGTTTGTGAAAACTTGTTTGCTTATTGTGACCGATTGTTTGAGAATCCATCGGCCAAAACTCCTTTATTGCACCCCTGTTAACTAAGTAACACTAGATTCTACATCTATACATCTCGTGTCCTTTGACATCAAGAGCACATACCTTTTAACCACTGGATTCGTGTCATTGTAATACATTTCTGGATACACCTGATGTGAATAAGATTTGATTCGGTTTTGTGGTTATCTACCTCAGTTTTATTCGTATACGTACACACATAATATAACCCTAAGGAGTTAAGGTAGTACAAATTTCAAGGACGAAATTTTCTTAACAGGGGGAGAATGTGACAACTGTCAAATTTGCATGCATCCGTACAATTAATTAACTATGATTAGTGCCTAATGACTGTGCTGATTCAGCATTTCAACATTTAAATACATTAATATTATGCAGAAACATGACTAAACGGTCCTGGATACTTTCCTAAGTGTCGGGAATTAAAAGTGTCACAAAAGGGTACTTAAAAATCGCTAAACGGAATAACTTGACACTTTAACGAACCAGTATCTAACCGAATAACCGAACATTACCCGAAATACCAAAGTATTGCTAGAAGCGTTGTCTTATTATTTCTAAGCTAGTTATGGTCCCCAAACGCCCTAACACACTGTGTAATGCATAATACACATAAACACCTAAACTAATACATTTAGTTTTTAACTAACTATTTAAATTACCATCAAACTTACACAAGACCCCCTCCCCCTTCCTACTTACGGTTACAATGGGGTGACCCCACCAAGATTTTCCATAATCTTCCATGATCTTTCAAGATTCCTCTAAATCTCCCAATGATCTTCCTTGGATATTCTATAGATCTTGCTTAGATTTTCCTTGGATATTCTATAGATCTTACATGATCTCCCTAGATATTGCTTGATCTTGCAAGATATTATTGGATTTTATTTGATTTATTAGAAGATATGCCTTGCTCTAGTTGTCAAAATATTTAGAGTGATGGTTATAAATATGGCATGAAGATTTAAGAGATCATCACATTTCATCTTCATCACCACACTTCATCTCTCTCCCTCTTCCTCCCCCATTCTCGGCTGACCCCAACACCCCCACCATCACCATTTTTCATCCACCACCCAAGCATTCCAAGGTCATTCCAATGTGTTAGAAGGTGATTCATGAAGCTTGGTGCTTGTAGAAGTTGAAGAACCTCCATCAATTGCTTTTATCCACTCCATTTTCATCTTGTGTTCTTCCCTAGCTTAGAGCTAGTTGTAAGACTCTCTTAACCCTTTAATACTTCTAATTTTGTTGGTTAAAAGATGATATTCATGGATTATCTTGTTACACATTAAAAGACATAATCAAGAATCATAAACATAAACTTAACATATGATGAAATCTTGATGAAATAATGTTGTTTAAGTATGTGTATGATACTTGTTGTTGTTTACTAGAGATTATGATGTTGATCATCACATGGAGCTTGCTAGATTATGATTAAACACATGATCTAGCAAGTGAGAGGATGATTATGTGACAACATAAGATAATCATCTTCATGTGTAAGCATGAACTTGAAAATAAAATGGTTTCTTGAAAAATAATGAACAAAGTAAGCTAGTAATCTTGTGGACCTCAGAATAATGGATGGTTTTCCAAAAGAACCAAGTTCAAAATATGATTTTTAGAAGATCTTGGTTCTTACTTAAACGAATACTATTTTTAGTAGTAAAACAAGTGTATAAACACTTATGAAACAAGAAGATCTCACAAAGAAACATTTTTGTAAGATATGTTTACAAGTTGTAAACACCTAAATTCTTTAAGAATGAGATTTTCAAAGAAATAAACACACTTTAAAGGATAACTAGACCTACTAAATACACCACCAGGTTACTACAAGTTTTTGTGAAAGACCAAGTTCGTGTTGTTATGTATATTGCATGATTTTGGCAATTGGTAAGTGTAGGTTGATTGTTGATTGTTGGTGATGGTGATGGTTTTAAAAGAAAATGATATGCTTTGATAGCATAGACACCTCCATTTTTAGGGGAAACTATGGCAAAATTTTCTAAAAATGTAAACACTTAGAAAAATATTTTCTAAACAAATATTTACAAGTGTGTTTAACTATGGTTTTCAATATAAACTTTGCCATAGACTTTGTAACAAAATACAAGTATTGGAGGTTGGTTTTATAAATAAAAATGGGTGAATATATATTTAAAGTATATATAAATATTAAGACACTTGTGTGATTATTTGTATACTTGGTGAAATAGTTATATTATTTTAGGGTAAAATAATATAACTTATCAAAGTACCATGAAATTTACTATCCAAAATAATACCAAAAATGACAAGGAATAAACATATAAGTTACACACATAATATCGTGAAACCGGACACAAGAACGTAACTTATAAAATATTCCGGAAAATACCGTTACATATATATTTTTGGTAAATATTATTTTGGGTACAAGAAACGAAAATATGATTTTTGTAAATATTACAAAGTTGTATCATATTTTTGGACAAGGAGAAATATATTATTTTTGGAAATAAAAATATATTTTCCTAGTATATTTAGAAGATATATGATTTTTAGGAAAAATATATATTTTCTGGACAATACATTATTTTTGGGACAAAATGAGTTTACAAATATATTTTCTAAAGTGAGACTTGGAAATATATTATTTCGGAAATTTCAAATACAAGAATACGAATACACATGTATGAGATACCCCCATCCTTGGGAAGGAAATACGAATATAAATACTTGAGAAGTATCGTTACAAAATATTGTTTAACAATTATTCCAAAAATTCAATAAACGTAATTTAAGTTAAAATATTTATTATTTTAACGAATCATTATACAACTTGGAATAATGATGAAGACACTTGGAAACGTAACTCAAAGGCACTAATTAATACTAAGTCAAGGCACGACCGCTCGTCTAATAAGACCATAGTACATTGTAGGTAGTCGTGTACACAAGAGGACACTTTGAGTTACAGGCGGATTCAAGGAACGCAAAACAGTGAGTTCATGTCCCCATTTTCTTTAAAATGTTTTGTTTATTTACTTCGGGGGTGAAATACATGTTACAAAGGATTACTTACAATACAATTAGTATGGTTAGCCTAGGAAAGAACCATAGATCATGTGAATGGGTAGGCGTATACTTGAGGCCGTCAATCCTCTTGTAGGACCGAGGGGCATGAGTGATAGATCTATTTGGGTGTTGCGAGCTCCATCCATGAGTCCGCCGAATGGGCCAAGAGGTGACTATGTCTTACAGCCGGAAGCCCGGTACAAAGTCTGCTAGGTTTGAGTCTTCTGCACCATGTCACGTATATTAATGTATTAGCTACACATTAATTGATCCGTTTCCTTGTTGCTTTCATACCGGGACTTACAAACTTACATACATACTTACAACGATTTCAAAGGTTTATACATACACTCAAATGAACACATTAACTCGCTCAACTTTTGTTGATGTTTTCAAACTACATGTATTTCAGGGAATTTGTAAGTGGATCTGGCGGGCGTTGGAAGGTTTTATGCTGCGTTAGAAATAAAGATGTCATCCATGGTCTTTGGGTTTGGTCAGTGTGTCTTATTCCTGGACGAGACACGGTGTTATTCAATATCTTTGACGAGTCCTTAATGAACTCATGCACAAATTGTACGGTTTGTAAAACTTGAATTTGAAGTCTACATTTTAAAACAATGTTGTTATGTTTTAAACTTATTTAATGGATGACAAACCTATGGTTTTATCATATAGTTGATGTTATGATTGAATGCAATGATATTAAGAAAGTCACACCATAATCACGCTTCCGCAAAAGTCAGGGTGTGACAATATGGCTTACATATTCGGTTCATCATGTCCATAAATGCGGCTGGGGCATTGGTTAAACCAAATGGCATGACAGTAAATTCATAATGGCCATACCTTGTTCTAAATGCGGTTTTAGGAATGTCCTCTTCCTGTACCTTTAACTGATGATATCCTGACCTTAAATCGATTTTTGAGAAAAATCGAGCCCCTTGCAATTGATCAAACAGATCATCGATTCTTGGTAATGGGTACAGGTTCTTAATCGTGATCTTGTTTAATTCGCGGTAGTCAATGCACATACGCATTGATCCGTCCTTCTTTTTGACAAACAGTATCGGCGCTCCCCATGGTGATGAGCTTGGCTGTATGAATCCTTTTTCCAATAATTTATCTAACTGTTTCTTTAGTTCCTGCATTTCGGCGGGTGCCAAACAGTAAGGTGCTTTGGCAATTGGTTCTGTTCCTGACAGTAGATGGATTCTGAATTCAACTTCCCTGTTCGGCGGTAGTCCTGGTAATTCTTCTGGGAATACATCTGAAAACTGAGACACTACTGGGATGTCCTTTAATTTTTTTCCTTTAGTGTTAGTGATTATGGAAATCAAATACACTATAGATCCTTTTCTTATATAACTTGCAGTTTTCATCACAGAGATGAATTTAGTGGATCTAGATGGTTTATCACATTTAATTGTGATCTTTTCACCCTTTGGTGAATTTACTTGAATTGACTTTTGATCACATAAAATATTAGCTTTATTGGCTATTAACCAATCTATTCCTAATACGATATCAAATCCTGTCAGATTCATTGGGTACAGGTTTGCAATATACTTTTGGTTTAAAAATTCTATTCTTGCTCCCTGCAAGATTTCAGAAATCCTAACCGTTTCTCCATTCGCTGTCTCGACTAGACATTCTTGTGAGAGTTTAGTTAATGGTTGATTAAGAAGTTTGCAAAATGAAGTATTAATAAAACTTTGGTTTGCACCAGAGTCAAATAATACTTTAGCAAAAACATCATTAACTAAAAACGTCCCAGCTATCACGTCTGGAATCATTTTGGCTTCATCTGCAGTCAAAACAAATGCTCTAGCATTTTTAGTGTTCCTGTTGTGTGCAGCTATCACGGCCCCCGTCCCGGTTTGACCCGTTTCAGGAGCCGTGGGACAGAAAATCCCGTGGTATTTATTTAACAGCGGAAGTTTTCTTCAGGATCTTTAAAAACTGCAATTTCTCGATTATTTTATTTCACAACTGGGGATAAAATCCCGGTAATTTACAATCATAAGATTTCACGGAGAAATATTTTATTTTACAAAACATGTTTCTTTATTTTATACTGAGCCACTTCCTTAAGCTTGTAGTGCTTCTCGGCACTTTTCTTGGATCACAACAGATCACCTGAAACATGTTTGAAAATGGTTTTGTCAGCAGGAAATACTGAGTGAATCATTCTTTTTAGTAAAACGACCCGTTTGTTATAATTTACAGTATTAAGGGAGATTACAATGTTTCAGGTATCAACCAACTACCCACAGTATTTGTCACTCAACCGGATCTGTGACTATGGTCATATCACCATTGGCCACCCGTTTGTCCAATGGCAAAGATTATCAAGTAATGTATACAAAACCCCACATACTGGCTGTAATTTGGTGATTACATAAACTTAATCCCTGTAATTATAACCTTGAACATAAACATGATTTTGAAAGTAATTTGATAAAAAGAGAATGACTCACATTGCAGATTTAATTTGAGCAGAGCCTAGCCTACTGATTAGCCTTTTAACCTAAATTAATAATAGGCACACAATTCGGTTAGTAACTTAATACATCATTTATGATAACTCACGAGATTAAACCCTCACATCGAATGACAAAGTGCGATACTTAAACATCCATTGAATTAACAACGAATGACAAAGCATAAACCCTAATGTGGGCAGCACTTAAACATCCATTGGATAGTTTAATCAATCGGACATTGAATCGTAGCAGCGATCAAGTTATTACCCTGTATTACGGCGACGATTAGTGATCCGTGTGTGTTTTGATAGTAAACAGAACGTAACTCAGTGCATGTAGCGAAATTTTACGTCGTTTCAATGCCAGAAATCAAGTCCCAATGCCTACTATTTATACACAAAATTTGACATGCTTACGGACCGTAAGCATCATCCCTTACGGTCCGTAAGGGTCACCTATTTTTCATAGGGTAGCTACGTGTGTGTGTAGGCTTGCTGAGTTGACAGATTCATAATTTTCAATTTTGACAACGTTTTATGTAGATAATCGTAACTAGGATTTACCCCCCCTGAGTTTTAGGGGCCCTGATCCTGATTGTTCTGAAAATTTTAGGGTTTGTGCAGAATCACTTGGGTGTCTCAATTAGGGTTTCCTATTGGGCAATTAAAATAATAATTAAGACTTTTTGATACGAGTTGTTACAGTAGTTGGGGTCAATTTCGGACAATTTGGCTTGATGTGACCTTTTTCTCCACAATTGAAGCACAATCCATTAGTAGGTTTCCTTCTGCAGTCTTCTTCCTTGTGCCCTGGTACTTTGCAGAAATTGATGTAAGTGGAGCATCTTCCTGAATACTTCTTCTTACAAGCTTTGCAGTATGGTGCAGAGGTAGAACCTATATTCCTACGATTGGAATTCCCAGAACGGAATTCTTGAGTAAGTCTTTGGGTTAGGTTTCTCCTCTGGTCTTCTTCTCTAGTACGGATTAATTCATCTGTCAAGGTATTTGCTAGTTCTACAGCTTCTTCTATAGTTTGGGGTCTAGCTGCCTTGACTACATGTCTAATCTCTCCAATTAATCCCCAGATGTAACAGGAGATTAATACCGGTTCAGGTGATGCAAGGGTTGGTACTACTCTAGCATATTCAAAGAATGTGGTAGTATAACCCTTACTATCTACCCCGGTTATCCTTAGGTTTAGAAACTTATTTGCTATTTCTTCCTTTTCATTGGGAGGGCAAAATTTCCTTTCTACCATATTCTTAAATTCTTCCCATTCCATGTTGTATACCCTATTACTTCCTCTTGACTGGAGGATAGTGTTCCACCATTCTAAGGCTGAGTTTTTAAATAGATTAGAAGCAAACATTATCTTGTCTTCTTCAGCACACTTGCTTATTTTTAAAACAGCCTCAGTCTTTTCTATCCAGCGTAGAGCTGCAATGGGTCCTTCATTGCCCGAGAATTTTATTAGTTTGCAGGACCAGAATTCTTTATAAGAACAACCATAAGGCATGGTTCTTCTTCCTTTGGGAATGGGCACTTGAAGTACGGGTCCATTGTTTACGATGTGTTCAGGTTCAGTTGGTCGCTTACTGCTATGCTTACTTTTATTTTCCGCATCCTTAACAGTTTGGATAATAAATGGCATTGCATCTATGATTCCTTGTGCCACTATGTGTTGGATGGCACTATTATCCACTTGGTTCCCATTGTTATTGTTGTTCGGATTCTCATTAACCAAGTTAATGTTACTCTGGTTATCGTTATTCAGATTTTCTAGATTTCCTTCATCGGCCATCTGAATTTTAAACAGTTACCACGTATTAATATCACAAAATAATATTTAATATAGCCAATCACATGACACGCATTTTGGTCAAAAGCGTCGATCATTGCGACTTTACTCTATTCATATAATATGCATCTATTACACACCAGTACTGAAATTAAAATTACAATACCGACTGAAATTTAAAGTTACACTACTAATAATAGGCATCCGTAGTTTTTTTTCATACACGTACACACATATCATATTATTTTATTATTAATATTGTTATTACTACCGTTTCCATCATCACATTCATGGATATGGATTCATCCAAAAATCCATATTGCGTTCGTCGTACTTCCAGACGAGTCGCTCTCCCACCTGTCTCATTCTTTTACAACTTTCTAAAATTTCTTCACCAAATGTCCTAAGTTCTTGTACATTGTCTGCACTCATTGGGGGTGCAGGTTCTAGGACTGGGTTTGGAATCTGGGGTGCGGGATTCTGGTATGGAGGTATAGGGGCCTGAAATGGGTAAGGATTTTCTAGAATCTCCCTAATGAATACATCATTATCGTAATAGGGATCTAGAGGATCTAACCCTGGGTAGGCTCCTAGGTTTGGCATGGGTATGTCTTTGTGTATCGGGTAACGTTGCACATAGTCCCTATTGTCATCCCACCATGGGTCGTAATTTGGGTCTAAGGGATTTGGTGAGGGGACCCTAGGTATTTCCTCCGAATTAAAATCATGCATTTCTACTTGATTTTCAGGGTTTTCTATCTCCATTGGTTGGTCAGGAATTGGTGGTTGTGGTTGGGGTGCTAACATTTGCTCCAGGTTAGGGTCAGCTGCAGTGGTTGCTAGGATGTGGATATTGGCTATACCCCTATTAAGCATATCCTGGGCATAGGCATCGGTTTCTCTTTTGGCTGCGGCTAGTACTCTCTGGTCATGTAACTTTTTCATACGTTTCCTACGCTCATGTGCTCCCCTACTGAACCGTCCTCTCTTCTTCTGAGGGAATGGCTCTTCAGACTGAGCCTTAAACACGAATATTCCTTCTTCCGTATCAGCAGAGTACCCCGAGAGGGCAGGCTGAGAAGAGGCACCTTCGCTTCTAGTTGAACCAGACAATTGACGGTACGGGTCAGATGGTCCTTGGTCTCTCATACTGTAAACTAACAAATAGTCAAATAACACATAACAAGAAAATACAATTGTGCACGTATTCCCGTAATTTATTTCCTAAAAAATTTGAATTTTGATGTCAGCAGAACACTTTTGTGGCTGAATCAGTGGCTTAGCTCTGATACCGCCTTCTGGCGCAACCCCCGTCCCCTATACAAATACAGGAACGGGCGGCCGCGGCCAGTTTCGGTGGTATCTGGTATTGTCTAATTTGGCAGCGGAATTTTCATCAAGAGCGTAGTTAGGAAATATTTGATCAGAGTAAAATACCACGTTTTCATAATATTAAACACATGGGACAAAACCCAAGTTTGCAGTACACACATTTTCATATGAATAAATCCTATTTTTATTTAATAAAAACATCTATTTTATTTTAGGTAACTTTCTTGCCACTTTTCCAAGCCTTCAGTGCTGTCCAGCTGGCTTCTATTTGGCTTTCACATTTTGTTACCTGAAACGCGTTTAAAAACATTTTGTCAGTGGGAAATACTGGTGAGTGAATCCCAGTTCAATCAAGTTTTAATAAAAACCATTGTACAGTATTGAGGGCGGTCTCGCAATTATATTTGTTTCCAAGTCATATCAATTACCACCCACTGTATTGTCAAACCCGACTTGTGGAAAAGTTACTCCTCGCAAGGCAGTAACTAATTTTGTATACAAAACCCCAACATACCGACAATAATTGTATCCTTACAAATACTCAATAACTGCTTAATATATAATTAATTAAGTGAGGTTTTGTAAAAACAGTTTACAAAAAGGAGATTACTCACATTGCTGTCTTAGATTTTCTGTAAGGATTTCCTGGGAATAATCTATAAATTACACAAATGCATACGTGTTAGTATAATAACCCATTTTAACATTAGTAATACCCTCCCCGAGACGGCATTCCAATGACTACGTCGGGCAGAACCACGACTGCCGTTACGGAACCCTAGATCAATCGGGCAGCGTATCTAATATGTATCCAGGGGTTATAATACTTACAACGGAGCAGAACTTCGTTAATTAGGGGGATATTATACCCGAATATAACTTCTACTATTAAGAAATTGAGAGAGAAAATTGAATTATGAGCGACGTAAACTGAAGGCCCGAAGCCCTCTTATATAGGGCCTGATTTTGGGCTCTACGCGGCCCGCGTAGGGTGTAGCCGAGAGGCTACGCGACCCGCGTCAAAGATAGTCAACGGCATAGCTGATCCGGGTCATCGACTAGCCTTGCCACGATGATGACACGTGTCATCACCGGGTGTCACTGCGTTCTCGACCGCTCGCCACAAACCCAAAATTTTAATTTTTAATTATTTTTAATAATATTAAAGGTATTCGGGGTCCGTTTCCGCGTACGGGGTGTATTTTAGGACATATTGGGATATTTTAAAATATAT
>JARYGA010029608.1:0-43107 GCA_030545235.1 Helianthus tuberosus | reverse complement strand
TTATCTTTGTGTTATGTTCTATTTCGAAAAGTATCTTATGAATATCCTGGTAAGGATACCGACATGATGGTTAACTGTTTTTATCATTTTCATTCAAAATGTTTGACAAAAAGTTAATTAAATACAACCTTTCTTAAAAAGCTTTAACTTACTTAGACAAGGCCTTCAAACTTAGGAAAAGTAAGAATCCATACCAGAAATATTTAGCCAATAACCTTCATTCTCAAACTTTGGATCATTTACAATGTCCCTAGCATGGATGTCCCCTGTTTGTGCAGGATGTTGAATCAGTATTCTTGAGTATCTCCTTACTTAGACTTTGTAACTTTTCACCAAAGAAATGTGTGTAAACATAATCGTAGTTTAATCATAACTTTAAGATTTGCTCAAAATCTTGTGTTTCACTAGGGTTAAACCCTTAATACGCTGGGGATAAACCCATATTTTTGTGCGCTACAGGCGGGAGTGTATAAAGTCCAAGACTTAGATAGGTGAAAACCTTTAAACCTTAGAGGGTATGAAAACACCCTTTCGTGAGAGATGGTGATCAATCCTCATATACCTTAAGGATCCAGGATATAGCCAATGATAACGAAATTGTTAGCCACTGTTACATGGACTGGTCCCGCCATCTTGAACTATTCCTGGATAACTTGCACTCTAGGCAGGGTGTTTAAACCCAATTCGAGAGAAAGGTGAATACCTTTAAACCATTGAAGGGATATAAATCGCTTAAACATGAGAGGGGGGGCCAATCCTCTAGTCTTTCGATCCATCTTGAGTACATATGCTGGGGTATCATCCTTAGACATATCCTGCAAAGCACCTTAAAACTAAGGTGGGTGTTAGCTTGGCTAACACCCCTCTGATGCTTAAGTCAGTACAAGGTTTCAAAGAATAATAAGTTAAATCAAACATATTTAAATAAGATAGAATTCATGCCATCCTGAGTTAGAATTTAAATTCTAAACTGAAGCTTTAGGGTGTATGGCATTCCAAGATCTTGGCAACATATCCCCCTCAATGGTCTTGAGCCGGTATGCTCCCTTTCCAGATTCTGATTCAATTTTATACGATCCTTCCCACTTCGGGGCTAATTTCCCATCAACAGGGTTGGTTATATCCTGAAACGCTTTTCTCAACACCCAATCTCCAACTTGTAATCTCTTTGTCCCTAAATTCTTGTTATATGACTTGGCTATCCTCTGCTGATATGCTATCATCATTAGCTTTGCTGCATCCCCTGTTTCATCAACAGTATCTAACTCTTGACATAAGACTTTAGGATTTGATTCAAGATCTCGTAGGCTTGATCTAGCTGTGGGTATCACCATTTATGTTGGGATAACTGCTTCTGCCGCAAACACCAATGAGAATGGGGTTTGCCCCGTAGCATTCTTCACAGTTGTTCTATTAGCCCATAGTACAAATGGTGGTTCCTCTGCCCATTTTCCTTTTTTTGGCACCTAATCTCTTCTTTAAGTTGTTTACAATTATCTTGTTTGAGGATTCTGCCTGCCCATTAGCCTGAGGATGCACCGGTGTCGACGTTATCAACTTGATACCCCAACTCTTACAAAAATCTGTTGTCCTTTTACTGATGATTGGGAGCCATTATCATAAATTATCTCGGTTGGTATCCCGAATCTTGTTAGGATATTTCTCTTTATGAAGGATACCACTTCTTGATCTCTGACTTGAACAAAGGGTTCTGCTTCAACCCATTTGGAGAAGTAATCTGTCATTGCTAACATGAAAACCTTTCCTCCTACAGACTTTGGAAGTTTTCTCACTATATCCATTCCCCATTTCATAAATAGCCAAGGGAATATGATAAGATACAATGGTTCTGCAGGCTGATGCAATATGTTGCCGGGTCTCTGACATGAATTACATTTCTGTGCATACTCAATAGCATCCTTCCTCATGGTTGGCCAGTAATATCTTGTTCTCAACACCTTTGAAAACAAAGCTCTGCCCCCCAGTATGGTTGCCACAGTCACCTTCGTGTATATCCTGAAGTACCACCTTAGTCTTAGGATCCTCCAAGCATCTTAGGTATGGACCTGCAAGAGATTTCTTATACAAGATGTTATTTATTATAGTTAAACGAGATACCTTCATCCTGAAAGCCCTACGATTTTCATCCTTGGGGATATCTCCTTCTTCAAGATACTTCACCATTTGAGCCGTCCAGGACTCAGGATACTTTTCAGGATATTCATCGGCAGGATCCTGGATACTTGCTACTTGCTTATCCTGGGGTTTAAGATGTTCCATCGTAGGATACAAGATATGCAGTATTGGTATCCGAGTTTCTTCTGGTATCCTGACAGTAGATTCTAAGTTTGCTAGAGCTTCTACTTCAATATTCTCTTCCTTTGGTACCTGTTCAAGTGTAAATATTTCGAAATATCCTGCTAATTTTTTAACAATTTCAAGATATTTAACTAACTTTTCACCTTTTACTGCATAAGATCCATTGAAATGGTTAGTAATCAACAAGGAATCAACATATACTTGTAAACATCTAATATTCATACTCTTAGCTAACTCTAATCCTGCTATTAAAGCTTCATACTCAGCTTCATTATTTGTAGTAGGATCCCTAATCCTTCACCTCTTATGTAGGATGCACCATCAGTATGCAATATCCAAAATTCTGAATTTTCACCTAGTTGTTGCACTTCTAGGTTAGCTTCTTCTTGTATATCACTACTAAAATCAGCCAGAAAGTCTGCTAAAGCCTGAGACTTTATAGCATTTCTAGGTTCATATACTAAATCATATGCACTTAGTTTACATACCACTTAGCCATCCTATCAGACATTTCAGGTTTCCTAAGTACATTTTTAATAGGATAATTAGATTTTATATGAATCCTATGTGTTTCAAAATAATGCCTAAGTGTGAGTATGTAGTTCCAGCATCTAACAAGCTTTTACTAACATAATAAACATGATACTGCTGACCTTCATAATTGATACGTGGTCGAAAACCGGTGTTCGTTTATGTCTAAGTTCATGTTTTTACTTAACTTTTAATCTCGAATAGCCTACTTGTAAAAGGATTTGTGTTTTGCAGGTCTTGTGAAGTTTAAGGAGCTAATTGGGAGCTAAACGGACCACCGGGACGAAAAACGAGCCACCGGGATGCGAAACGGGTCAACCGGGAGCAAGGAATGCGAAAAACAGAAAAGATGGTTTTGAGGCACCGTCGCCGACGGCCAAAGGGCCCATCGGCGACGCCCCGTGAAGTATTTCGTAGCCTGAAACGTCGTAGACAGCAAGATTAGCCGTAAATGGTTTTCAGAAAATGGACACACCGTCGCCGACGGTGGTAAGGTCCGTCGGTGACGGCCCTTCAATGTTGTTGTCGCAAATTTTGGTCTCCAATGGTCTTGATCCGAATCAAAAAGGGTTGTTGGTCATCAATTCGACAGTTACACTTCTTCTGGAGTTTGAAAAACCATTCTTGGAGCCATTACCAATCATCTTTCACCTACCATTCATCTACCATCATTCCTACATCCCGAATCAAGAACGATAGCAACATCATCTTCTTGAATCGAAACCCTAGTTCCATCAATCTATCAATCCACTCAACCACTCACCATCATCACTCATCCAAAACCCTAACCTTCATCATTCACCATTCTACAAGTTTCAAGATGACCCAATTCAAGTCTTGTGCATCCGTTGATCGTGCCATTTCCACCATGAGCGGCTAATTTCTTGGAGGTTTCACCCCGGTGTAGGTTATTGTAAGTCTAGGGTTTAAACATTGTTCTTGGTTTGAGTTTGTGACAATTTGCTATTTGATTTTGAAGCTTATGATAATTGTCTTGCATTTGTATTGAATTCATAAATTGTCGAGTGAAGATTAAATTTGACTTTATGAAATGTTTATGTGCAATTATGCCTTGTCTAGGTTAGAGTTTACATGTTCTTGGTAACAAAGTGCATTGTGGTCCGTTATTTATAACGTTGATAGCTTTTGGCACCTAAGCCTCGCGACACTAAATCCGTTAATCATCTTTGCAATTGATTCAAACCTAAAACGTGTAGAAACCCTAGGATTTCAATTACCGAACCGGGTGTGAACCTTGTTTTCTTATCATTGTTCAATCAATCAATTTTAATTCTTGCAATTAGTTAATCACTAGTAGTTAATCCATTCAATCATTTTAGTAATTCTAATTCACATCTTTCAATTAAACAAAAATACAAAAACATATCATAGCAAGCTTCATAAGTGTGACATCTTTTCATAATTAAATCGAATCCATTCGCAAACCACATACTCTTCGTGGTTCGACCCCTTACTACTACTAGCTATTTGTTAAGGGTAATTTGGGACTATAAATATTATCTTTGACCAGAGCGCGACTCTCCGATCAAATTTTGGCACCGTTGCCGGGGAGTGCGTGCGCTTTGTGTTTGGATTATTGTTTGAATTTCGTGATTATCTGTTTATGTTGTTTAGCTTTCTTTGTGTACTTGTCTTTTTCCTTGTTAAGCGGGGTGTGTCACTTGTGCAGATTGCAGGTAGTGCATGCATACGCGGAACTCCGGGAGGACTTCACCTTTAGTCTACGAACCAGAAATCGAAAGAGTCGCAAGGATAAATCTAGCAAGCCGGTTAGAAGCAACACTTGCTTCTAATCAAACAAACCAAACACCACAACACACACCGTCCATTGAAACCGATTCAATGGCGAACCAAAACTCTAACCAAAACTTCAACCAAAACCAAAATCCGAATCAATTCCAATACCGGAGCAATTTTAATCCCGATCCAAATGTTCAACCTATGCCTCAAGGGCGACCGGGTGGTAATAACAACAATACCGGACCACCCACACCACTTTTCCAAAACCAAAATCCCAACAAAAATCAAATAACACCCCAACAACAAAACCTTCATCGACAAGCTTCCTTACCCCTCAACCTTGATGATCGGAATGTCAATTCCGACCGTCGAGGCAACAGAGATCGTGGCAATCCCGCGAACGAAGACCCATTTTTCAACATAGACGATTTGAGAAACGCCATTCCCGATGACGAACCTTATAGTGTTCCCGGTTATCAATCGCCAGAGCATGTGAGTGTTCACACGGAAAATTCGGATGACGGGGTCCTACTATGATGATCGGGTCAATGACGAGGAAGATTGGGGATACGTTAATAGGGGAAATGTCTACAATGTGAGAGACTTTGAAGATGACGAGTTCGGCTATCAAAATGCAAACTTTGTGGGGGATGATGATTATTGGTCGGGAACGGGAACGTGAGAAATGATGGTTACGGAAATAACCGTCAACCACGAAACAATAACCAACGGAACCGAGATGATGGGTTTTACAACAACAACAATAACAACAATGGTAACCCTAATCGGATTCCTCGTTTTGTGGGAAGTGGTAACCAAAGGGGTAACCAAGGTGGAAATCAAAGAGACGATAGAAGAGGTGATAGGGGCGGTGATCGAAGGGACAATCGAAGACCGGGTAATCAAGAAGTAAATGGTCCACAACGTCGTCAACAACCTCCACGGGGAGTGAATGACCGTTTCCGACCGGTAGTCACCGAGAATGACTCACCGATTGTGTGCGAAAGAAGAATGTTCGATTGTAAACCGCATTACATCAATATACTTCCCCACTTCAATGGGAGGTCTAATGATGAACCGTATACACACTTGGCGGAATTTTCATCGATATGCAACACGATTGGGGGGCACAATTTTGCACTAGAGGAGGTCAAACTTCGCTTGTTCCAATTTTCGTTGAAAGACAAGGCAAAAAAATGGTTTCTCACACTTCCGGCAAATAGCATCCGGACATGGGGAGAAATGCAACAAGTCTTTTTAGACGAATACTATTCGATGGCGAAGACCGACGACGCTAGGGATGAAATAAGGTCATTTCGGCAATTATCGAGTGAACCGTTACATGAAGCATTCACCCGATTCAAAGAATTGATGCGAAGATGCCCACATCACCAAATAGAAATGTGGAAATTGGTGAAGTGCTTTGTACGTGGGTTGGATGACACAACATGGAATCGTCTCGAATCGATGAGTAACGGGACTCTTTTGAGCAACCATGAAGACGATGATTTGGAGTTTTTGGAGCGGATGAGTAAGCGGTCAAAAGAGAAGGAATCGGCCGACAGAGCGAAAAAACATCCAGTTTCCTGGTCACTTCCCGACCTTGATTCTAAAGATCGAATTTCTACCTTAGAACGAGAAATGGCTCGTATTAAGAAGAAGGAAGTGAACGTGGTACAATTCGCGGTTTGTGAAGAATGTGGAGATATTGGGCATAAAACCGAGCAATGTCCAACGGGGTCGAATGATTACACCGAGGAGGTAAACCAAGTGTATGGGGATCGAAAGCAATATGACATGAACTCCAACACTTACCATCCGGGCTTGAGAAATCACCCTAATTTCCGGTATGGTAATGCCTCGAATCAAATGAACCCGAATTTTCAATCGGGTAATCAAGGTGGTCAAGGTGGGTCCTCGTACAATAATCCTCAAGGTGGTAACCAAGGGGGTTACCAAAGGAATTACAACCAAGGTGGTAACCAAGGATATCAAAACCGTGAAGGCAACTATCAACGAGGTTACAACCAAGGAGGAAATGGGGGTGGTGCATCAAACTCCCAAGGTGATGATTCGATAAGTTCGAAATTTGATGCCATCATGAATGCTGTGAGTAATCTTACTAGCTCACAACAAGCTCTCACTAATTCGCAACAAGCTCTTACTAATTCATACCAAGAGTTCAAAGCTGAAGTTAAGAAAGAGTTTGAAGTGAAGGATAAGTCTCAAAAGGCATTAGAGAAGCAAGTGGGGTAACTTGCTCAAGAGATGGCTCAAATTCGTGGAAGTGGAGGAGGACTTCCAAGTGACACCACGGTGAACCCTAAGCATCAAGGGTCAAACTCGAGGAACACGTATGAGGTACCAATAAATAAAATTTCTTTACGTAGTGGTCGAGTCATAGATAGTGGTGTCTAGCCACCATCACCCAAGTTTGTTGAAGGGGTGGTGGAAGATGCGAGTGATGATGAAGGTCAAAATGGTCAAACGGGTCCAAAGAAAAATGATGTTAAAATTAATAATACTACACCCGTTGTGACCATTCCCATCCCAAAAGCTAAGGAAAAGGGTGTGGGGGTTAATACCGCCCCTTATCCCGAAGCTTTGTTGGGACCATCTAAGAAAGTGGTAAACAAACGAGGCCCACAACAAGAAGAGATGTGGGAAATTTTTAAACAAGTCAAAATCAATTTACCACTCTTAGATGCAATTAAGCAGGTACCTTCATATGCTAAATACTTGAAAGATTTATGCACCCAAAAGCGAACTTACAAGTTTCCTAAGAAACTTGATTTAACCGAAAATGTGAGTTCGATTCTTTCGGGTGCACTTCCACCAAAACTTCAAGATCCGGGGGCGCCCATTATTTCAATACAAGTTCGGGAATTCAAAATGACACGGGCACTTTTGGATCTTGGGGCAAGTGTAAGTATCTTGCCGGGTAGTTTATATGACCAATATGATTTTGGTCCACTTCAAGTGTCGAACACCACCGTGGTGTTAGCCGACTTAACCCCTAAACTACCCCGTGGGATAGTCACGGACGTAATAGTCAAGGTCGAGGACTTTTACTATCCGGTGGACTTTCTTGTATTAGATTATGTCTCTTTGGACCGAACCAAGCAACCAACGGTGATCCTCGGTCGACCATTTTTGGCAACATCGAATGCCCAAATTAATTGCAAATCGGGCACGGTCGACATGACTTTTGGTAACTGTCGGTTGCGGTTAAATGTATTTTCGGGATTGACGGATCCTCTAGTTGGCGATGAATGCTATATAGCGGACATTGTTGACGAGTGTATACCTCTATGTGACATTAGTGTCGAAGAGGAAAACACAATAGAGGAATGTTTCATGTTTGACAGGTTACAAGGAGAGACAAATCGGAGCATGGACGAAGAGGTGAAAGAGTTGGAGGTTATGGCGGCAAAGGAAGGAAGGCCCACTTGGACACATCAAGTGGAAAGTCTTCCGGAAACCATTGATACAAAGTTGAAGCCATCGTTGGAAGAGCCTCCGGTGCTAGAATTGAAAGTGCTACCCAAGCATCTTAAGTATGCTTATGTGGGTGAAGGTAGCACACTCCCGGTTATCATTGCATATAATTTGACCGGGGAGCAAGAAGAGAAGTTGATGAGAATTTTGGTCACTCATAGAGCCGCTATCGGGTGGACCATTGCGGATTTGAAGGGAATTAGTCCCTCGGTAGTGATGCACAAGATCATCACGGAAGACGACATGAGTCCTTCTCGCGATACACAAAGGAGACTAAATCCGAACATGCGAGAAGTGGTGAAGAAGGAAGTATTGAAGTGGCTAGATGCGGGTATTATTTACCCTATCTCGGATAACCAATGGGTGAGCCCGACACAAACAGTTCCGAAGAAGGCGAGTATTCAAGTCGTCACAAATGACGCAGGTGATGAGGTCGCCACTCGGCCGGTAACCGGGTGGCGTATTTGTATTGACTATAGGAAGTTAAACTCTGCAACTTCCAAAGATCATTTCCCTTTGCCATTTATTGACCAAATCCTTGAGAAATTGGCCGGACAAAAATTTTATTGTTTTCTGGATGGTTATTCCGGATACAATCAAATTCCTATACATCCGGAAGACCAAGCAAAGACTACTTTTACTTGTCCATACGGTACTTTCGCATTTAGGCGAATGCCCTTTGGACTTTGTAACGCCCCCGCCACCTTTCAAAGGTGTATGACGAGTATCTTTTCAGATATGGTGGGGGAGTCTTTGGAAATCTTCATGGATGATTTCTCAATATTTGGGCCGTCATTTGATACATGCCTTGATCAACTCGAAAAAGTTTTGAAAAGATGTGTTGAGAAAAAATTGGTTTTGAGTTGGGAAAAGAGCCATTTTATGGTTTCCAGAAGGGACTGTGTTGGGGCATGTCGTCTCGCGTCGTGGGATTGAGGTGGATAGAGCAGGTGCAAGTCATATCCACTTTGCCTTATCCTACAAGTGTTAAGGGTGTTCGGTCGTTTTTGGGACACGCAGGGTTTTATAGGAGGTTTATAAAAAGTTTAAGTGATATAACAAAACCCCTATGTAATTTGTTGTTAAAGGATAAAACATTTGATTTTGATAATAATTGCCAAAACGCCTTTAACATTTTGAAGAAAAAGTTGGTTGAGGCCCCAATCATGTAATCACCGAATTGGTCTTTACCATTCGAAATTATGTGTGATGCAAGTGAGTATGCGGTGGGGCCATATTGGGTCAAAGGGTAGACAAGAAACCGGTTGCCATTTACTACACAAGTAAGACTCTCTCGGATGCACAATTAAATTATACGACTACCGAGAAAGAGTTACTTGCGGTGGTATATGCGTTGGATAAATTTCGTGCTTATATATGGGGTACTAAAGTCATTGTTTATTCTGACCATTCTGCAGTTAGGTATCTCATGGACAAGAAGGATGCAAAGCCGAGGTTAATCCGATGGGTGCTCTTGCTACAAGAGTTTGACTTGGAGATTAGAGACAAGAAAGGGAGTGAGAATGTGGTTGCAGACCACTTGTCTCAATTGGTTGTAGAGGAGGATTCTTCACGTGAAGAGATTAATGAGAATTTCCCAGATGAGCACATTTTAAAAGTTGGAATATTACCATGGTATGCTAATATTGTTAACTATTTGGTCACAGGTGACTTGCCGGCTCATTGGGATAGAAGGAAGAGGTTGCCCTTCCTATATCAAATCAAGTACTACACGTTGGAAGAACCTGACTTATTCAAGTTTTGTCTGGATCAAGTCGTTCGAAGATGCATACCCGACGAGGAGATTCCTAGTGTCTTGATGCACTTGCATTCATATGCTTGTGGGGGCCATTTCAGTGGTCACAAAACCAGGCACAAAGTGCTCAATAGCGGTCTTTTTTGGCTGACTATTTTCAAGGATGCTTTCAATTTCGCTAAAAATTGTGTTGAATGTCAAAAGTTAGGGGGTATTTCAAAAAGGGATGAAATGCCCATGCAACCGATCCTCATTGTAGATATTTTTTATTTGTGGGGGATCGATTTCATGGGCCCATTCCCTAATCCACATGGCAACTTATACATCTTGGTGGCGGTCGATTATGTATCCAAGTGGGTCGAAGCGATTACCACCAAGACGAATGACCATACCGTTGTTTGCAATTTTGTACAAACAAATATAATTTCTAGATTTGGGATTCCCCGAGTGATCATTAGTAATGGGGGATCTCATTTTAAGAATTTTAACTTTGGCAAACTTTTGAAACGGTATGGTGTTGACCATCGAATCGCTACCCCTTACCACCCACAAACAAGTGGTCAAGTGGAGGTTTCCAATAGGCAAATAAAAGAAATTTTGCAAAAGACGGTTCAACCCGACCGAAAGGATTGGTCGACGAAATTAAATGATGCTTTGTGGGCTTATAGAACGGCTCATAAAACACCTATTGGAACTACACCTTATCGCTTAGTTTATGGGCGAAATTATCATTTACCGGTTGAACTCGTGCATCGTGCTTGGTGGGCTATTAAAGAGGTTAACATGAAATATGACGATGCAGGGAAAGAGCGAAAGTTAAAGCTTTGCGAGTTGGAGGAGCTTAGGGAAGAAGCGTATGAGTGCGCCTCGAAATACAAGGATGATATGAAGAGGGCACACGACGCAAAGTTGAAGCCGAAAGAGTTTGAGGTGGGTCAAAAGGTTTGGCTATACAATTCAAGGCTTAAATACTTCCCCGGTAAGCTCAAAAGTAAATGGATGGGCCCGTACGTGATTACACGGGTCGGAAAGCTTGGAGATGTTACAATCAAGGACCCGAAGGATGGGTCGAAGCAAACGGTTAATGGGCATCGCCTTAAACCGTTTCTTGATGGTAACAACGAGAAAAATGATAAAAATGTGGAGTTGGTAAACTTCATGGTAAGTGTGCCAACTTATGAGGTCAATTGAAAGGACCGGTAATAAATTTTGTAAAGTTATGTACAACCTATTTAGTTGTTTGTGTGTTTTTGTGCTAATCGTTCTCGTTTTGTACTAATCCTCTTGATTGTGTGAAGTTTAGATATCACGAACGGGTTTTGAAGACAAAAAGGTATGTTTTGAGACTTATTTGTGTGTATTAGGGACAATACATGACTTTTCGGGGGGTGGTAGGGCCGTTAACGGTTTTCGCGTTTTTAAAATTAAACTTATAAAAATTTACAAAAACAATTTTAATAATTTTTAGTATTTTTTTATGTACATAGCCTCTTTATTAAAAAAATTAAAGTTCTGTGTGCCGTCGCCGACGGCTATAACCATCGTCGCCTACGGCCTCTCAAAAGAGTCGTCGCCCAAAAATCACCGTAGGCAGCAACATAAGCCGTCGGCCCTTCTTAAAAATTGGTGTACCGTCACCGACGACATGATGGTCTGTCGCCGACGGCTCTTCTAAGTTCAGCCGACGCTGAATCATGTCAAATGCCCAGGATCGAACTCAAAACCTTGTGTAGCCATTGAAACTCAACCCGAAATCAGTTTTAGCCACACATAAGTTCCAAAAACCTTACCACATCCACCAAACATCTCAAAGCTTCATCAAATCAGTATCCCCCACACTTTAGATTGACATTCTCTCTCCTGCCAATTCTATCATCTTCTCTAACTCACACCAAGAACCCTAAACCTTCTTCTTCTCATAACTTCTTCAATTCTACACCAAATCAGTTGATTCTTGAGCCTAAATTGTGTAATTTTTCGAGAGGAACAAAACCCCCTTAATGGTTTCCATCAATTCTTTCTCGTTTGAAAGATTTCGGGGCGTGAGTTTTTAGGGTTTTGAAGAGTGTTCATCCAAGTCTCTTGCTTTACACTTTTCCTTAGTTCTTCTTGTTATCTAACATCAAAGGTATGAAACTTCAGTAAATTTATGCATGATTTTCATTTGTATTGTTGATTTCTTCCGAAATTTTAAGCTCATTGTTGAAGAGTAGGTTGTTTATCATAATGTATGATGTTTCAGCATAAACTTAAGAATGTTTACTTGATTTGGGTGGGATTTGAGCATGCTTTAGTCTTGGTGATACGATTACACTAGATTGTTGCATGATTGAACATAGTGGTGATGTTGAATGTTGTTGAAACCATGATCTTTTGAGAAATTTTACGATTAAACATGTTTAATTGATATAGATGATAAAATGAGCGACTTTGGAAGTTTAAAAAGGCGATTTTACATCTAAATTTTGATTGAAATTCAACATTGCATATTATGTTCAAAGTTGAGATCATTTGAAAGCTTGGGGTATACTAATTGTTGTTTTCTTTGTCTTTTGATTGTAGCCATGTTCCGAGGAAGCAAGAAAGCAAAAACCTCCGGTCAAGGTTCATCTTCGGGAGCCGGTTCAAGCTCAGGGATATATCAAAGGCGTTGGGAGCAACTAAGCAATATAAATGAAGGTGATGGGCAACTTTTTAGGCAAGATTGGGATTGGGAGGAAGCGAAAAATAGTAGGTCGGCTTTGGTATGGAAGGATGAAAAAACAAAGGCTCTTTCTCGGTACCAAAATAAGAGACTAGAAGCCAAGATGTGGAAAACGAAGATGGTTACGGGTGTTTCAAAGCCCGTACCCGAGAGGGCGGTGTGTGAGCGTACGGTAGATGTCGAGGAGTTCCGAAAGATCGGAATAGTTCAAAAGTTTGAAAAGATTGGTTGGGAGCGAGTGATTGACTGGTGCGAGGATATCACCACCCAAGTATATTTGGGGGCTGTTTGTGAATGGCTATCTACTCTCCGTTTCGAACATGCTGATAGGCCGGCTCATAGGTGGCAGTTGATCGGCAACATTGGCAAAAACCAAATGATCATGTCATTCGAGCATATTAATGCTATTGCAAGATTTGACTCGCTTGGGGTTGAAGCCTATGACTACTACGGGTATGATCAGTTTTTGGACAATAAAAGAAACGATGCTGATCCGTTGAGACTGTTAGAGGACACACTGCCAGGTTCCGGGGGTGCAGGGGAGTCGAGAAGCGATTTGTCTTTGATGGGAAAAATATTACAAGGCATTTCATTAGAAAATGTTATGGTGCGGTATGGGGACCGCGGTAAAGTGAAGGCACCCGACTGTCGGGTTCTACATTCGCTGTTGTATGGGACGCCCAAGCTATCATGGTGTCAAATTGTGATGATCAATACATGGGATACAAGGGAATCGTTCAAGCGAAAGATGATCCCTTATGCAAGGTTGATTAGCGCCATGATTCTGCAGCAGAATGCACTACCTCAGGAGTCACTGTGGGTGTCTAAACCCATTGATCAGTTCAACTTCGCCTCCATAAGACGACATTGGAGGATAACGGTGAAAGCTTTTGGTCATCTTTACACTGTTGAAGACGAACAAGGAGATAGTTACCGATTCAATGAACAGAGAGAGGGTGATGAAGAGGGTGACGAAGAAGAAGGCGATGAGGAGATGCCTGATGTTAAGGAGGAGACGGATCCTTCTGGTCCGCGGGGACCGAGGCAAAGGTATAGGAGGAAGCATCAGGAGATTTATGCCAATGTGGCAGACTTTGTGAACCAAAGGTAGATACCGTCATACCGGTTGTGGACCCGTGGGCAACAAGCGGTTTACGATAATGTATCGACCGACATTGGTGAAGCGAGAGAATACCATGCGAGCAGGAGAGAATGGGAAGAGGCGCAAGGGGCGTACTCGCAAGAGCAATTGGGTTTTCAAGCATCCTTTCGCGAAAGGGTGGTGAAACAGATGGAAGAACAACAACTGCAACAAGCGTTACAACAGTCTCAAATAGAACGCTTGTTACAGTTGCAAGAAGAAGAAAGGGCCCACAGACGGGCATGGGAGGAAGAAGAGGCTACGCGTCACAATGCACAAATGGAATTGGAACAACGCCGATGGAGAGCTTTGGCTGTCTCTAACCAAATAGCGCTTAATAACACCAAGGTACTCCACGATCAGGAGCGTCATCAAAGAGACCTTCAAGCCGGTCTCTCGTACGCCGAACACTCAGGGTGGACTGATTACCCCAATCTTCCTCATCCACAAGGCCCATCCGATCCCACCCCTCATTGGCCGGAGGCAGTCGGCTCTAGTTTCATTCTGATTCCTTACCAGCCACCGCCCCAAGGAGAGTCAAGCCCACTAGATAACTACAGGGATATGTTTGAGGCCCTCACTGGTTATCCGTACCAGCCGAACCCGCCAGTGAACCCTAATGAGAGATATCAGCGGTAGAGGCAAGGTACGTTTTTGTTGTTGTTGTTGTATATTATTTTGTTTCCGTTATTTTTACTTCATGTTATTTATTTTCGCCTAGTTAAATGAACGTTGTGGTTGTGTTCCCTATATAACCCTCACGAGACCTCTCGTCCTCCCAAGCTATTGGGGGGTTTAAAAGGGCTTGTTGCATAAGCTAAATGCAACTGTGATTCCTACGAAACTGAGTTAGGTTTGTTGTTGTTGTAAATTATTTTTCCACATAAATCAAAGTAAAATAACGTATAGCTTGGTAATGTTTTCATAAAAGTGGTAGAACTAGGTAACTAACAAATTTTGATGGTTGTGAGAAGCATGCTTCTACACAAGGGTTAAGATTTGTAGGTACATTGGGTTCATGGGACAACCGCTTTCATGAAGAGGAGAGGAGCATACGAAGAATGAGCTCACAAACCAGGTGCATACGTTTCTTTTTACTTTTGATCTTTAGATTAGCAAATAAGTGGAATGTATTTTGTATATTATCTTTCCGGGGTGAAATTTTGGGGGAATTAGCCGTGTCACATCCCTTGTGCGTTTAATACTCTAGTTCTTACACATTGAGGACAATATGTATCTCAAGTGTGGGGGATGGGGGAGTAGTAAAAATTTTTAGATTTTGACCCGTTCATTTAAATACTACACATTGAGGACAATGTTCACCTCAAGTGTGGGGATGGGGGAAAATTTCAACAAATTTTTCAAAAATGTCTTGTTTCAAAAGCGGTCTTAAAGCACAAGTAACTAAGTCAACGAGGGATGTCACACCCCATTTGGTCTTTTGTCATGGTCAAGTTCAAATTAATAGCATGACGGGTATTTAGCGGGTGGTTATTTGGGAATAATCCGCCTAAGAAACTAGTCTTTTATGCATGTCACATACCATACCTTTTATATATGTGAGGTTTTGAGCCACTTTTACGTCATAGAATTACATATTTATGTTTCTTTGTTTGAGTGGACCATTAGTCATGTATTGTAGAACTTGCATCTTTTGATACGTTTGAGACTATAGACCGAATACAAGCACGAGAATGATTAAGGCATTAGGTAAACCTTTTCTTTTAAAACCATTTATCTATCCTTACCCAAACAAATTCCCTAGTCGCCCATTTTGAGCCTAATCCCTTCGTTTGATCACCCTATAGCACGAGAATGATTAAGGATTATAGGAGTCGTATTTGTATAGTTGCTCTTGTTTGTTTGCATATATGTTAAAAAAAATTGAAAATCGTTGAAGAAAGACACAAAAAGAAGTGTTAGTAGTTGTTGAATAAAAAGGCGAAAGACTATTGCCCGTAGTTGATGTTTATATTTTAGTCTTGTTTAAGTTAGTGGTTTGTAATAAAAAATCGAAATTCCATCACCTTAGCCACTTTAAAAATCCTAATTCCTACCCTTAGCCTAGCCCCGTTACAGCCCTTACAAAGACCTTATGACTTGTGCTTAATATTCGTGATCAATGGTGGAGAATGATTGAGTTGCAAGCTTATGCGGGTATGTGTTCTAATCGGTTTTGAGTGAATATTCTTTGAAGTGCTAATACATTATAAACATTAGCCAATTTACAAGCCGAGTGGAGAGAACATTGTGAGGGATGTGCATGAATTGTTGGTTTCACGGGCGGGTTAATCTTGGGTAACCATTTTTGTATGTGAAATCATTTTACCGTTAAATATATTGAAAATTGTAAAGAATTTGAACTTTAGCATGACATTGGACCTTAACCTTTGTCTCGGGAATGGGGAGTGTATTCGTTGTTCGACCCACGTGAAAGTGAAAAACAGATTTGCTTGAGGGCAAACAAAAGACAAGTGTGGGGATGTGATACGTGGTCGAAAACCGGTGTTCGTTTATGTCTAAGTTCATGTTTTTACTTAACTTTTAATCTCAAATAGCCTACTTGTAAAAGGATTTGTGTTTTGCAGGTCTTGTGAAGTTTGCTAATTTGGAGCTAAACGGACCACCGGGACGAAAAATGAGCCACCGGGATGCGAAACGGGTCAACCGGGAGCAAGGAATACGAAAAAACAGAAAAGATGGTTTTGAGGCACCGTCGCCGACTGCCAAAGGGCCCGTCGGCGACGCCCCGTGTAGTATTCCGTAGCCTGAAACGTCGTAGACAGCAAGATTAGCCATAAATGGTTTTGAGAAAATGGACACAACGTCGCCGACGGTGGTAAGGTCCGTCGGCGACGGCCCTTCAATGTTGTTGTCGCAAATTTTGGTCTCCAATGGTCTTGATCCGAATCAAAAAGGGTTGTTGGTCATCAATTCGACAGTTACACTTCTTCTGGAGTTTGAAAAACCATTCTTGGAGCCATTACCAATCATCTTTCACCTACCATTCATCTACCATCATTCCTACATCCCGAATCAAGAACGATGGCAACATCATCTTCTTGAATCGAAACCCTAGTTTCATCAATCTATCAATCCACTCAACCACTCACCATCATCACTCATCCAAAACCCTAACCTTCATCATTCACCATTCTACAAGTTTCAAGATGACCCAATTCAAGTCCTGTGCATCCGTTGATCGTGCCATTTCCACCATGAGCGGCTAATTTCTTGGAGGTTTCACCCCGGTGTAGGTTATTGTAAGTCTAGGGTTTAAACATTGTTCTTGGTTTGAGTTTGTGACAATTTGCTATTTGATTTTGAAGCTTATGATAATTGTCTTGCATTTGTATTGAATTCATAAATTGTCGAGTGAAGATTAAATTTGACTTTATGAAATGTTTATGTGCAATTATGCCTTGTCTAGGTTAGAGTTTACATGTTCTTGGTAACAAAGTGCATTGTGGTCCGTTATTTATAACATTGATCGCTTTTGGCACCTAAGCCTCGCGACACTAAATCCGTTAATCATCTTTGCAATTGATTCAAACCTAAAACGTGTAGAAACCCTAGGATTTCAATTACCGAACCGGGTGTGAACCTTGTTTTCTTATCATTGTTCAATCAATCAATTTTAATTCTTGGAATTTGTTAATCACTAGTAGTTAATCCATTCAATCATTTTAGTAATTCTAATTCACATCTTTTAATTAAACAAAAATACAAAAACATATCATAGCAAGCTTCATAAGTGTGACATCTTTTCATAATTAAATCGAATCCTTTCGCAAACCACATACTCTTCGTGGTTCGACCCCTTACTACCACTAGCTATTTGTTAAGGGTAATTTGGGACTATAAATATTATCTTTGACCGGAGCGCGACTCTCCGATCAATAATCTTTCACCAAGACAGCACTTACTGCATTCCCAGATACTGCAGGATATAGGGACAGAGGTTCACCATCTTCAGGCTTCATCAGTAGAGGTGCACTTGAAAGATATTTCTTCAATTCTTGTAGAGTAACTTCGTGTCTTTCTCCCCATTCAAACTTTTTGATCTTCTTCAGGATATCTAAAATTCCTTGCACTTTTTTGAAGATCTTGATATGAACCTGTTGAATGCCGCTACTCTTCCAGTTAACCTCTGCACATCCTTCATGTTAGATGGTGATTAGAGATCCATGATAGCTCTAATATGTTCTAGGCTTGCTTCTATCCCTCTCTTGGTCACCATATATCCTAAAAACTTTCCTTCCCCTACTCTGAAATGGCACTTAGCAGGATTCAGCTTCATATTATACGGGTGCAGGATATTGAAGGCATACTCTAGATCCTGGAGGTGATTCTCTGCTTTCTTGGATTTCACCACCATATCATCAATATATACTTCCATTGTGTCCCCCAACTTTTCCTTGAACATCATATTGACCAACCTCTGATACACCGCACCTGCATTTTTTAAACCAAATGGCATGGCAGTGTAACAGTATATACCTGTGGGTATAATGAATGATGTGTCTTCCTGGTCGGATGGTTCGATTTGGATTTGTTGAAATCCTGAGGATGCATCCATGAAAGTCAGCATTTCATGTCCAGCAGTTGCATCAACCATAGAATCGATATGAGGTAGTGGGAATGGATCTTTAGGGCATGCTTTATTAAGGTCTGTGTAGTCAACACAGACTCTCCACATCCCATTTTTCTTTTGGACCACTAGCACGTTTGCTAGCCACTTAGGGAACTTGACTTCCCTATTCATCATGGACTTCAACAGCCTTTCTACCTCTTCTTGTATAATTGGATTCCTTTCAAGAGCAAATTTTCTTCTCTTTTGTTGAAGAGGCTTAAAAGACTTGACAATTCCAAGTTTATGAGTTATGATATCTTTCGATTACCTGTCACATCCTCGTGTTTCCATGCGAATGTGGACATCCTACATTTCAAGAAGTTAGTAAGTTTTTCTTCAATATCCCGAGGGATATTGACCCCTACAAGCACCGAGATATCTGGATTATTCTCATCACGGATAACTTTCTTGACATCCTGCTCCGAGGCTTCCACGATATCCTGGGCTTGTATCCTTAATTGCTATCCTGCCCGGCATTTTTTTGAGGCCTTCATCGAAGAGGAGTAGCATTCCTTCACCTCCTATTGGTCACTTTCAACTTTGACAACTCCCCAAGGAGTAGGAATCTTGACACATTGATGATAGGTGGAAGGTACAGCTTTCATATAATGAATTCATGGCCTACCTAATATAATATTATAGCAGGATAATGAATCCATGACACAAAATCGTTGCATTGAGTTCATCCCCTCAACATACACAGGCAGCTTTATTTCTCTGACAGTATTCTTTGCTTCTCCACTGAACCCTACAAGCACAGTGAATTTCGAGGTAATCTCCATTTTTTGGATGTTCATTCTCTTCAAGGTTTCTAATTGGATGATGTTGACCGTGCTGCCATTGTCTACCAATATCCTGCATACAAAATGGTTAGCAATATATAAATTAATTGTTAGACCATCATGGTGAGGATCCGGGATGTTATCTCGGTCGTCACTGTTGAATGTTATCACTTTGTCGTTTGTGAGCATCGTCATCCTTGTTGGTTTGTCTCCTTTTTCTGCCTTGGCTTCCTTGGCATGCCTTTTAGCTGCAGAATAAGAAGTCCGCATATATCGGATCCTCCAGATTTAAAGTTGATTATCTTGGCATCCAGTGGTGGGGATGTTGCTTGTTTAGGATTCTTGTCAGTAAATTGGCCCTTATTCTTTTTCCTGCTAAGAAGATCTTTCAAATAGCCTTTGCTTAACAAGTAACTAATCTCTTTTCTTAAGGCTATGCAATCCTCTATTACGTGCCCAAAGTCTTCATGGAAGGCACTCCATTTAGACTTATCCTTCCAATCAGCCTTCTGTTGATTCTTCCTCGGCCATCTTGCTTTATCTCCTAAACCATGCATGGCATACATCAGTTTAGGAATATTAACCGAAAAACAATATTCTGATAATTCTGGATATTCTTCTCCATCCTCATCTTCAACAGTGTTCACTCTTTTGTTGTCATTTTTGCCATACGGCTTAGAGCGATATGGTTTATATGAAGATTCTGATTTCCTGTTTGTTGAATCATATGTTGAGAATGCATTCATCCTCTCTTGCATCTTCTTGTTGTCCTCAAGCCTTATGTACCTTAAGGCTCTATTCCGAGCTTCGTCCAAGTTCCTGCAAGGATTCATCACAAGAACCTAATAAAACTTCTACTGTGTCACACCCCCAAAATCCACACGCGGAGTATCACCGCTTGGAGGCGTGACTGACCAGGATCAAACCACTAATCATATTGAACAAGCAAGTAATAAATTGTAAAAGTCCAACCAACACAGTTAGTGTCCAAAACAAACATAGTTTAAGTTGTAAGCGGAAGCATAACGTTTAAAACCAAAACATAAGTCTAAATATCCAAAGGTTTAACATGGCACACAGCTGTCCATGTCCCATAACGACTCTTCCTCATGCAAGCTCCAGCTAAGCACCTATTGACCTGCAAAGCATGTAGTAACGAGTCAACAATAATGTTGAGTGAGTTCACAGTTGGGTGTTCATTTTAAGTTGTTCCAAAAACAGTTCCTTTAACTGGCATCCCTGCCGTGGGGGTTACCCCATAGTTGAAAAACGTGATTTGTTTAACTCATTAACTCTGGCAATCCAGCCGTGGGGGCTACCCCATGATAGTTATCTGGCATTTCGGCCATGGGGGCTACCCCATGTTTGCACTAGACTCATTACCATATCGACTGCTGATTGTAGTCATGTTTATGTGCCCTGAACTGTCAATGTCTATCAGCATTGACGTGCCCAGATCCATTAGTTCACGCCCGTCCTCTGCGGCACGGTGTGAGGCTTGTCAGACCTAAATAGCGCTATCTAACTAATGACCCGCTCGCCATTGGCTCGGCGATTAAGTCGATATAAAAAGGAGGGACTTCGTGATAGAGTTTTGGTCTAGTAAGAGTTATCTGTCCGTAAGGACGAGGAATTACATTCCTGAACCAGTACTGTCCTACCCAAGAAAGGACGAGGAATCCATATTCCTTAACCCCATTCCCAACCCCTGGGAATCCCTTGCTTTGTAGAGTGTGAACTCACCTTGGTTTCCTCGGCAGATACACAGAAAATCAAGTCTAGATGCTAGTGGTCAACCACGTCCTAACATGGTTATCATACATGTTAGGTTTAGGTTCAAGTAAAGCACGTATGATTACACATAGTCTAACAGGTTATTAACACGCATTGATCATGGCAATCACGTATAACACATTAGCAGTCAACTTCATAACATACAAATCACTTGTACGATTTAATAGACTGGGCTCGCACAAGTAAATAAACCTTGTGCGATTCACCCGTTGAAGCCCAACAATACCCGGCCCAAAAACCAAACAGCCCGAATACATCGGTGTGCATATACCCGGCCCAACATATAATTAAATAATCCTTCTTGTGCGATCCATACATCTTGTGCGACCCGTCTTGTTACCCAGCCCAATACATAAACATACGGCCCAATTAACAAATAGACAAACAATTCTTGTGCGACCCAATGATCCTTGTGCGGCTGGGGACCGCTTGTGCGATCAGGTCCTCTTGTGCGACTAGATCAGCTTGTGCGACTGGTCTTCTTGTGCGAATGGACCTCTTGTGCGACCATGAGGTCTTGTGCGAATGGTTTAATCATCCGGATATTATGGCAATCAGTTACATAACTTTTATCTTGAAATCAATTACAAGGTTTCCATTTATTTAATCAATCAACTAATTAACAGTTTCATACTTTATTTGATCAATCAAGGGTTTTTAACATCCATTCTCATGAACCCTAACATAATCAAAAATCATGAATAACAACTTATCAACACATAAACATATTAACATGGATCTCGATCACTAACACACATCCGACTATGACAACACAGTAACTCATTCAACTCGTAATACATCACAGCCGATTACATACTTTCTATCCTAATCATGATGCAAACAATCCAAGAACATGATATGCTAGTCGATTAACATCACCATACTTATCCGATTGGCTAGAACATCATCATATGATTAACAATCCGAAACATATAACATAACAGCCAATTTAACAAGCATCATCAAATACAATTCGATTAATGTGACAAATCCGATTAGTGTGAATCATTATCAATACATGCCTATGGGCCGATTTTAAGAACACTAAGATTCAATAGTTTATATCACGTTCAATCATCTATCAAAACATAAATCAAAGTATACACTAACCGGTTGAGAGAAAGATGGAATAAATGATTGATCCGAACAAGACAAGATCTTCGATAGAGAGGATGCTTGGCTGTCGTCGAGTTCGTGAGGGAGAGAGAGAGAGCACTAGGGTTTGAGTGGTGTTGTGTGATTTGCAACAAATGAGAAACAACTCCCTAATGGTGTGTGTGCACGTATAAGAGGAGTGGGCCGACCCTTACTTGGGCTGCCCTTGATCCGAATACAAGTTGTGGCCCGAATGGGCTTGTGCGATCAAGTGAGTGTTGTGCGTTTGGGCCGTTTATATACATACATACATTACACAAAGAACGTATTAACATAACATTCACATAATCATTCACTTTCATAAAATCACATATCATACACATATGTTACTTCAAAATACAAAGATAGGTTCGGAAATACGAGTTGTCACATTATCCCTAAGTTGAAAGAAATTTCGTCCCGAAATTTTGTACGTACTCACTGAGGAAGCTAGTTAAGTTGCATGGTTTTCCTGGTTTTCCTGGGGTGTCACATCCTCCCCCCGTTGATCTGGAATTTCGTCACGAAATTCCGTAGCTTCAGCCTCAGTAGTGATTGTACCGTTTGCGAATAGTTGGGGATACTTTTGTTTCATCTGATCTTCGCGTTCCCAGGTGAACTCTGGGCCACGACGTGAGTTCCAACTAACTCGAACGAGAGGTATTCTAGTACGCTTGAGGAGCTTAATATCCCGGTCCGTGATTTCAACTGGTTCCTCGACGAATCGTAACTGTTCGTCGACAGTGAGCTCCTTCAAAGGAACTATGTGGGTCTCATCTGACAGACACTTCTTCAGATTTGACACGTGGAAAACGTTGTGAACTGCACTGAGTTCTGCTGGTAAGTTCAGTTTGTAGGCCACCTTGCCTATTTTCTCAATGACTTCGAAAGGTCCAATGTATCGTGGGTTAAGTTTGCCTCGTTTACCAAAACGAACCACACCTTCTAAGGTGAAACTTTGAGTAGTACTCGCTCCCCAACCTGGAGCTCTAGTGGTTTTCTGCCCTTATCGGCGTATACTTTCTGACGATCACGAGCTGCCGCCATTCGTTGTCGTATCTGAGCAATTCGTTCTGTTGTGTCTACCACAATTTCTGGACCAGTAATCTGACTTTCCCCCACCTCTGCCCAACAAAGAGGTGACCGGCATTTACGCCCGTACAATGCCTCAAACGGAGCAGCTTTAATGCTGGTGTGGTAGCTGTTATTGTATGAGAATTCCACAAGCGGTAGATGCTTTTCCCAGCTGTTGCCAAAGTCAATCACACATGCCCTAAGCATGTCTTCTAGGGTCTGGATGGTGCGTTCAGACTGCCCATCCGTTTGCGGGTGATAAGCTGTGCTCATATCTAATCGTGAGCCAAAGGACTTGTGCATTGCTTGCCACAGTTCTGATGTAAAGCGTGCATCTTGATCCGAGATAATAGAGGTGGGCACTCCGTGCCTCGAGACAACTTCCTTAAGATATACGTCTGCTAGCGTGGAGAACTTATCCGTTTCCTTGATAGCCAAGAAGTGAGCAGACTTTGTGAGTCGATCCACGATCACCCAAATAGTATCGTTACCACGTTGAGATCTAGGCAGGCCAGTAACAAAATCCATGGAAATTTGCTCCCATTTCCATTGTGGTATTTCTGGTTGTTGGAGTAGGCCTGAAGGTTTCTGATATTCCGACTTGACTCTCGCACAAGTCAAGCACTTGCTAACGTACGTTGCTATGTGAGCTTTCATGCTAGGCCACCAATACGTAGTTTTGATATCGTGGTACATTTTATCCGAACCAGGATGTACTGAGTAGCGAGACTTGTGTGCCTCATCCATCACAAGCTCTCGTAGGTTGCCATAAAGTGGGACCCAGATGCGTCCTGTGACGTAGTAAGCACCGTCTTCCTTATGTTCTAAGCGTTTCCTTGAGCCGCGTAGGGCTTCAGCCCTGACGTTTTCTGGTTTCAATGCTTCTACCTGAGCATCTCGTATCTGAGAAGGAAGACTAGACTGTATAGTGAGTTGTAAAGCTCGTACGCACTTGGGCGCAGTGTCCTTTCGACTAAGGGCGTCAGCCACAACATTGGCCTTGCCTGGGTGGTACCTGATTGAGCATTCGTAGTCATTTAGTAGTTCAACCCATCGTCGTTGTCGCATATTCAGTTCCTTCTGTTTGAAGATATGCTCGAGGCTCCTGTGGTCGGTGTAGATGGCGCACTTGGTACCGTACAGGTAATGTCGCCATATCTTAAGTGCAAAAACAACAGCTCCCAGCTCTAAGTCATGCGTAGTGTAGTTTCTTTCATGAACCTTGAGTTGGCGCGAGGCGTAGGCTATAACCTTGTCTCGTTGCATCAATACACAACCAAGACCCTGAATTGATGCGTCGCAGTAAACCACGAAGTCGTCTGTGCCCTCTGGTAATGAAAGGATAGGCGCACTGCAGAGTCTATCTTTTAAGTGCTGAAATGCTAATTCCTGTTCATTTCCCCATCGATAAACAACGCCTTTCTGCATTAGTGAGGTGAGAGGCTGTGCAATCTTGGAGAAATCCTTAATGAACCTCCTGTAGTAACCTGCCAAACCCAAGAATTGGCGAATTTCCATTGGTGTGCGAGGTGCAGGCCAGTTCTTAATCGAGTCTACCTTGGATGGATCAATGTGAATCCCATCCTTGTTCACCACATGGCCTAAGAAATGGAATTCACGAAGCCAGAAGTCGCATTTTGAAAACTTGGCGTATAGCTGTTCTGCTCGAAGGAGTTCCAAAATGAGTCGTAAATGTTGCTCGTGTTCCTCCTGACTCTTAGAATAGATCAGGATGTCGTCGATGAATACAATAACGAACTTGTCTAGGTACGGCTTGCACACTCGATTCATCAAGTCCATGAAGACCGCAGGTGCGTTTTTCAGCCCAAAAGGCATGACCAAAAACTCATAGTGTCCATAACGGGTTCTAAAGGTTGTTTTAGAGACGTCCTCTTCTCGGACTCTCAGCTGGTGATATCCTGATCTCAAATCAATCTTTGAATAGTAGCTCGACCCTTGCAACTGGTCGAACAAGTCGTCAATGCGTGGAAGAGGATAGCGATTCTTCACAGTCACCTTGTTCAGTTCACGGTAGTCGATGCACATTCTGAAAGTACCGTCTTTCTTCTTCACGAATAGCACTAGAGCTCCCCAGGGCGAAGAGCTAGGACGGATAAAACCCATATCCAAGAGTTCTTGTAGTTGCGTAGAGAGTTCTTTCAACTCTGATGGAGCTAAGCGATACGGTGCATGAGCTAAGGGCGCTGCTCCAGGAGCTAGCTCGATTTGGAACTCGACCTGGCGATGAGGTGGAAGGCCAGGAAATTCCTCAGGGAATACCTCAGGATAGTCGCGTACGATCGGAAAATCCTCTATCTTCTTCTCTTTCTTTGAGGTGTCGGTAACGAGTGCCAGAATGGCAGTGTGGCCCTTACGCAAACACTTTTGGGCCTTAAGGAAAGAGATGATGCTCACAACAGCACCACTCTTGTCACCACGAATCATAAGAGGTTCATCACCTAGGCGAGGAATACAGATAATCTTTTCATTGCAAAGGATCTCTGCTTGGTGTTGGGATAACCAGTCCATCCCAATGACAACGTCGAAACTACCCAGTGTGATAGGAAGGAGGTCGATCGAGAAAGTGTGATCAGCAAGAACTAGATTACAACCTTTGGCTACGTGTGTGACCTCTATACTTTTACCATTAGCTAACTCTACAGCGTGTTTGGGGTTCAAAGGTGTCGGGGTACGCTTAACTTTTAGGGACACATAACTAGTATCAGCACCCGAATCAAATAAGACAGTAACGTAAAAGTCGTCGAGAAGGAACTTACCCGTCACAACATTGGGGTCATTCCTCGCTTCTCCCTGGCCAATAACGAACACATGACCCCTTGCGCCATTGCCATTGTTACCCCCGTTGTTCCCATTCCCCTGATTGTTGTTGTTATTGTTGTTCTGGTTCCTGTTTAGTTGGGGACAATCCCTCTTGAAGTGGCCTTCAGCTCCACACTGAAAGCACCCTTTGTTGTTACCTTGCTGCTGCTGCTGTTGGCGTTGATTCTGTTGAACTTGTTGTTGCTGACGATTCTGGTTTGCTGGGTATAAACTTCTGCAATCCTTTGCTGCATGGCCTGGCTTGTTGCACCGATGACAGTTACCCCTGGTGCATGGCCCGCTGTGATGTAGGTTACAGCGATTGCATTTAGGGTGATTTCCCTTGTACACACCATGACTTTGGCTACCAGATGATTGCTGACTAGGACTCTTATAGTCGTCAGTCCTTCTCTGCTGAGATTGAGATTGCACAGAAGTTGAACCTTTGCTTGAAGCTCCATCCCATTTTCTCTTGTTGTCACTAGGAGCATCCGAAGTAGCTGTAGCACTTATACGCTTGGGTAACCTGTTCTGCTCCACCGCCTGATCAGTGAGACAGTGAGCCAACTGAACAACCTGCTGGATGGTGGCGAGGTTTACTGAAGTCACGTGACTTTGGATCTCTGGCACTAGACCCTTAAGCTAAAGTTCGATACGCTTAATTGGAGGGTCCACCATAGTAGGACACAGTAATGCAAGCTCATGCGATCTCTTCGTATACGCCTCAATTTTTGACCCCGTCATCTTGAGGTTGAAGAACTCGACTTCCAGCTTATGAATGTCATCACGACTGCAGTATTCTTCCTTGATCATCTCTTTAAAATTGTTCCATGGGGTGGCGTTAGCAGCAACCAACCCCAGCATTTGGACCTGAGCGTTCCACCATGTGAGGGCTAAACCCTCGAGAGTACAGGTAGCATACTTCACCCTGCGTGCCTCAGGGCATTCACACATTTCGAACACAGATTCTAGTTTCTCAAACCAGTGGAGGAGACCTACTGCTCCTTCAGTGCCGCTAAAAGTAGTGGGTCGGCAGTCCATGAAGGTTTTAAAGGTGCACACAGGCGGCTGAGCATGTTGACCTATTGTGGGTGTAAGAAAGGACAAAGTTTAACACAAAGGTAGGTTCACGAGAGTAGGACTTAAAGGTCCTAGAATGAGTTTTAACTGCAGGGTATATCTCCTGCCTGTGCGGCTGTAAGTGCCGCAGCAACCTGTTCGTTAATCAGAGCCATCAACTGGGCTTGAGTCATGTTAATGCGTCCAGACATGATCTTCATATCAAGGGAAACATGAGTGAGAAGGGTTCGCGAAAGTGCGATGACAGAAGAGTGTAAGCACACATGTGTTCAAGTAACAGTAGTTATACTAACTGAGCATATCATGAGCAAAGTTCTACGATATCTAGCATGTAGGTAAATAAACATAAACCATATCACCTAGAATGTCGAGCCTTGCATGTGGAGTGAAGCGTCGTTGTGGGTCATAGAGCACTGTACAGGTTATAGTCTGGTTTTAACAAAAATCATTTTCCCTTATTAAAACCAAGTTCTCTATAACCAATGGCTCTGATACCAATCTGTCACACCCCCAAAATCCACACGCGGAGTATCACCGCTTGGAGGCGTGACTGACCTGGATCAAACCACTAATCATATTGAACAAGCAAGTAATAAATTGTAAAAGTCCAACCAACACAGTTAGTGTCCAAAACAAACATAGTTTAAGTTGTAAGCGGAAGCATAACGTTTAAAACCAAAACATAACTCTAAATATCCAAAGGTTTAACATGGCACACAGCTGTCCATGCCCCACAACGACTCTTCCCCATGCAAGCTCCAGCTAAGCACCTATTGACCTGCAAAGCATGTAGTAACGAGTCAACAATAATGTTGAGCGAGTTCACAGTTGGGTGTTCGTTTTAAGTTGTTCCAAAAACAATTCCTTTAACTGGCATCCCTGCCGTGGGGGTTACCCCATAGTTGAAAAACGTGATTTGTTTAACTCATTAACTCTGGCAATCCAGCCGTGGGGGCTACCCCATGATAGTTATCTGGCATTTCGGCCATGGGGGCTACCCCATGTTTACACTAGACTCGTTACCATATCGACTGCTGACTGTAGTCATGTTTATGTGCCCTGAACTGTCAATGTCTATCAGCATTGACGTGCCCAGATCCATTAGTTCACGCCCGTCCTCTGCGGCACGGTATGAGGCTTGTCAGACCTAAATAGCGCTATCTAACTAATGACCCGCTCTCCATTGGCTCGGCGATTAAGTCGATATAAAAAGGAGGGACTTCGTGATAGAGTTTTGGTCTAGTAAGAGTTATCTGTCCATAAGGACGAGGAATTACATTCCTGAACCAGTACTGTCCTACCCAAGAAAGGACGAGGAATCCATATTCCTTAACCCCATTCCCAACCCCTGGGAATCCCATGCTTTGTAGAGTGTGAACTCACCTTGGTTTGCTCGGCAGATACACAGAAAATCAAGTCTAGATGCTAGTGGTCAACCACGTCCTAACATGGTTATCATACATGTTAGGTTTAGGTTCAAGTAAAGCACGTATGATTACACATAGTCTAACAGGTTATTAACACGCATTGATCATGGCAATCACATATAACACATTAGCAGTCAACTTCATAACATACAAATCACTTGTACGATTTAATAGACTGGGCTCGCACAAGTCAATAAGCCTTGTGCGATTCACCCGTTGAAGCCCAACAATACCCGGCCCAAAAACCAAACAGCCCGAATACATCGGTGTACATATACCCGGCCCAACATATAATTAAATAATCCTTCTTGTGCGATCCATACATCTTATGCGACCCGTCTTGTTACCCAGCCCAATACATAAACATACGGCCCAATTAACAAACAGACAAACAATTCTTGTGCGACCCAATGATCCTTGTGCGACTGGGGACCGCTTGTGCGATCAGGTCCTCTTGTGCGACTAGATCAGCTTGTGCGACTGGTCTTCTTGTGCGAATGGACCTCTTGTGCGACCAAGAGGTCTTGTGCGAATGGTTTAATCATCCGGATATTATGGCAATCAGTTGCATAACTTTTATCTTGAAATCAATTACAAGGTTTCCATTTATTTAAACAATCAACTAATTAACAGTTTCATACTTTATTTGATCAATCAAGGGTTTTTAACATCCATTCTCATGAACCCTAACATAATCAAAAATCATGAATAACAACTTATCAACACATAAACATATTAACATGGATCTCGATCACTAACATACATCCGACTATGACGACACAGAAACTCATTCAACTCGTAATACATCACAGCCGATTACATACTTTCTATCCTAATCATGATGCAAACAATCCAAGAACATGATATGCTAGTCGATTAACATCACCATACTTATCCGATTGGCTAGAACATCATCATATGATTAACAATCCGAAACATATAACATAACAGCCAATTTAACAAGCATCATCAAATACAATCCGATTAATGTGACAAATCCGATTAGTGTGAATCATTATCAATACATGCCTACGGGCCGATTTTAAGAACACTAAGATTCAATAGTTTATATCACGTTCAATCATCTATCAAAACATAAATCGAAGTATACACTAACCGGTTGAGAGAAAGATGGAATAGATGATTGATCGGAACAAGACAAGATCTTCGATGGAGAGGATGCTTGGCTGCCGTCGAGTTCATGAGGGAGAGAGAGAGAGCACTAGGGTTTGAGTGGTGTTGTGTGATTTGCAACAAATGAGAAACAACTCCCTAATGGTGTGTGTGCACGTATAAGAGGAGTGGGCCGACCCTTACTTGGGCTGCCCTTGATCCGAATACATGTTGTGGCCCGAATGGGCTTGTGCGATCAAGTGAGTGTTGTGCGTTTGGGCTGTTTATATACACACATACATTACACAAAGCACGTATTAACATAACATTCACATAATCATTCACTTTCATAAAATCACATATCCTACACATATGTTACTTCAAAGTATAAAGATAGGTTCGGAAATACGAGTTGTCACATACTGCAAGAAAACTGACTATTAAACAAATTAACTAAATGAGCAAAAGATGTAATTGAATGAGGTGGAACATTTAGAAGCCATTTCAAGGCTAATCCTATTAAGGTGGAGCCAAAGCCCTTGCATAGGCATGCTTCTTTAAGAGCCGGTGGGATAGGATTTATCTCCATCCTCTCCCTATATTGGGCAATATGCTCTTCAGGATCCGTTGTCCCATCATAAATCTTCATGTTGGGAGTTTGGAATCTCTTCGGGATTTCAGCATCACAAATGGGATAAGCAAACCGAGATATCCTGTGACTATCCTGGGATACTTCTGGTAAAGGCTGCACTACCCTAGGCACACTTGATATCATATCCTTTAGTTTTTGGAGTTCTCTGGACAATGCCGATGTTACACCTGTATCCTATGAAGATCCAGGGTTGTTAGTAGCAGGAGCATTAGTATTAATAGACAAGTTACCAGCTTGGTGATTCTGGCCATATCCTAGAGCATATCCTGGATCCCTCACAGTCGATATCCTGGCCATTGAGGGTATCTTAGGAGCATTTCTCTGGGAATGGCTTGGTATGATATTGCCCTGATTATCCTCAGTATATACTGTTGAACTGAAGTTCAGCGTCCTGGGCTGCAAAGGGGTAAAAGTATCCTCAGCATGTCTCTTGGAGATGGACTTCAAGAGTTGTATTTCCTTCATTATGAGCTGGTTGGTTTCCTGTTGTTTCTTCATTTGATCATGTATATTACCAAACAAAGATAAAATTTCATCATTAGAAGCCATAATAGGAGTTCTCCTTGGGACACCAGATCTATAAACATTCTGAGCAGCAGGAGTGTCTTGGGATATTTTGCTTTCACTTCTCCTTGGAGGAGCTTGAACTTGTGGAGGAAGCACCGAACCAGTTGTAGCAGAGGTTGAAGTAGGCATCAAAGAAGAGCTCATGTTTTATTGAGAGGCCATTGAAAACAGTTGTGTAAAAAATTTTGAAAATAGAAAACCAAGTAATGATTTTAGCAAAGCCTTTAGTAAAAATAGCACCACTTGCCCCACGGTGGGCGCCAAATTGTTTTGGTCAAAAATTACCGAAGCAATTAAGTGATCAAATTAGTTTGTGAGGTAGTGTGCTACCGGTGTTTGCAAAAAAAATATGTTAAGTTGATTGTGTATGAAAACAGTTTCAGGATATAGCTCGAGGATATCAAGCTACACCAATAATCAAACAATGAGCAGTAAATGTAAAAGCTGACACGTGATGTACGAGGAAAGCCCTTGATCAATCTAGATCTCCGGCATAAAACCTCGGGAGCTGATAATCGTCGCCTGCCTTGTTCTTCTTATTGCTTGAATCACTAGGATATAGTGCAGGATAATGCTCAGATCAATTCTACGGGTTACAATGATTGCAAGTAGTGAGTGTTAAAGTGTGATTGTTGATAGAAAAGAGAGTGTGCGAGTCAGACAGCTCGAGAGTGTATGTTCCTACTATCTGTCATTCTTTATTTATAGTTACAAGAACCAACAAACTATCCTATTATTCCGGGATACTTTGGAATATTCCCTTATGACCGTTGTAGACTATTTCTCTTGACTTCAACGTCTCTTTTCCAACTAATTTGAGCTAGTCTTCAGGGGAATTGGTCTTTGTGAATGTTAACAACCTTCAGCTACAAGCTACAATCAAATCATTAGTAACAACCAGGATACTGCCGCAGGATGTTACCAATATCCTAGTTTGGTATCCTGATCACAGATAGCTAATCATAAAATCAAGATGTATCGCTAGGATATGGGCTCAGAATTTCACCTATAACATACCTTTAGAGACATTTCCTCAGTGGTGGTTGTGCCCTTGGCTTTGTAAGTACATGGCTCTTGCTCAGACGTCAAAGCTTTTTTAACCACAACCTCTTTGTTCTTTGTAGCATTAGCTTGCTTGATCATCTGTTTCTCCAACTTGACATCTTCATTCTTAGTGTTGACATCTTGCCGCTTCCCATTGAGCTAATTCTTTACTTGTGCTAAAGCAAATCCAACCTCCAACTTGTTATCTTCATCATTCAATGGTGTGATCTTGGCCACGGGATCCTTGCACTAATGATCTTCAGCATCTTTTATCTCATGAGTCCATTCAAACTCCTAGACAACAAGAGCATTCTTTGTACTATCTTGATCAATTGCTTCATTGTTAGGTTATTGAGTTATAGCTATGGTGCGGGTGGGTTGGATGTTGTTATTTAGAGGCATGGGACATTCTTTCTTGAAGTGACCAAGTTATTCACAGTTGTTACATCTTAGCGTAAATTTGTCACAATCAATACTCTTGGAAGCAATTTTATTGCTTCCAGTCTTCTCCATGAATCTGCTAGCATGAACAGTTAACATGGCCGTCTTCCAATTGAGATCCACTTCTTCAAAATCATCTTGATCAACTTGCATGACGTCTTCACGAGTCAAGTTTTCACCTTTAAGATCTCCAACCAGTAGAGCTTCATAAGTGTGAACAAACATTCTGAAAAAGAGACATATGATCCGTATGAACTTGTTGAAGATGATGCACAACTTCACTCGTGATACCTGAGCCAACTGATTACTATATAACTACGAGACTGTGGTGAGAGAGTTAAGGGGTAGGACACCAATATGCATGGTTCCAATGAGAGATTGATTTATAGACTTGGATGAATAGGAGAAACCAAAGCAGCGTTAACAGATGTCTTATAGTAACTGATCTAATTCATTTCTCTCTTATGCTTTTCCATTTCAAATTCCTTCAACGTGTTCATTAGGCCACTGGTCAACGATCTAGCATTCAGATCAGGGGCGAAATATAGAAGGGGGCGCCCAACCCCCTGAACTTTTCACTCAGTAGTGTTATATATGTAGTTTTTGTATAGAAATTTTTGGGTATATATGTTTTCGAGCCCCTGGTTCTATAGAAATTTTTGGGTATATACGTTTTCGACCCCCCCCCAGTCATTCGTGTTAAGCTTCGCCACTCATTCAGATATTCCCTTTTTGATGACCATAACTGTAGACTCCACTCTTGTGGAAGAGAGTCGAGTAACTTCTTGATCTGATCTAGGTGAGTCACATTAACTCTAATATCCTTGAGACGATTAACAACTTTGACAAACCTATTAATATGACTTGATACACTCTCACGTTTCACACTCCCATATGTGTCATACTCCTTTTGTACAAGATCTCTCCTTCCTTCCTTCAGCTCATCATTTCCTTCAAAATGCTCACACAATGCACCCCACAACTGATGAGCACTAGTACATCCTTCAAACATGTTGTTAAGTTCATCGGAAATAGCTATACAGATAGCCCCATAGGCTTTATCTTCATTAGAATAAGTTGAAGGGCCAGTGTTAAAAACTTGTTGATTTGGCGAACCAATCATGGGTTGGTGTGGACCGATAATGATGGTGGTCCATATAGATGCATCAGTGACATAACAAAATGCTCTTATTTTGCCTTTCCAGTTAACAAAATCATCACCAGATTTTAGTTTTGGAAACCTAGAGGTTGAGCTAAGTTTAAGTTTGTTTGAAACATTTTGATTGTTTTCCATTTTAATAAAAAAACAATGAATAACGCCTGGAATCTGGGAGTGACACCTGGAAATGATTGGTTAGAGCAACTTTTAAAAAATTTCTATATGCCAATAAAAGTATGGCTTAGAACCCGAGTGATGCCATGAGTGACGCTAACATGAGTTAGTTAAGAGTGACACTAAGAGTGATGTCTGGGATAGGAAAGTGTTAACAGAGAATTGTAGCTGTCACTGAGAGTGATGCCTAAGAACACAATCGGCTCAATTACACACTAATTGACACCTCGTCATCTTCTTAAAATATGCTCTAGTGACGCCGAATTCAAGCTCAGTGATGCCAAATCTGCTGTATATACCCTTTTTTCTAAAACAACATAAAACTCACATAAATCGGTCCCAAAACGTAAACAATTGCCCAAACATATCAACAAAACAATTTAAACATTTTTCTAACAATTTTCATCAAAAACATCAAACAATTTAACACCAACAGATTTGAATTTGAAATTATTGTAAAACTTTTAAACTTTTCAACAACCTAAAAATTCAAACTATCAAGAGCATCAAGGCTCTGATACCAAATTGTAAGTTCTAAATCCCAGCTCTTTCAATGAAGATGATGTTTCTTAACAATAATCAATTCTAAAAGATCAATTAGTTTGATTTTGGACTCGAAAATGATAGATAACTAGGAAATTTAAAGAATAAGCAAACACAATAAGAACACGATAATGACGCTTTAAATATAGTCTAGAAAAATTTACAATTATGACTTTGCTAATCAACTCAAAAACACACATGTAATAGTGGAAATGATCATCCAAAGGCCTAACCTTTAAATGGCAAAGAAGGACCTATTTATAAACCCAAATCTAGGGCACCGACGACGTTGTCACCATGTGTGTTGGTGAAAGCGGCGCCGATGTCAGTTGCATGGTTGTCACCCCAGTTACGACTTTAAGTGATATATCAGCTACTACGTCAAACTTTAAAGCTATACACAGATTCTTCAGGCGTCACTCAAGTGACGTCTACAAACAAAACTTCTTCAAACAATCTTCAAGTCTTCTTGTCTTTGAATGGCGATTGGTATACAACACTCTTTAGGTTCAAAAAAATAATGAATTCTAGTTATTACTTACTTAAGGATAAAAAAATGTATTGAAAACTATTATAGTATTATCATTACTTTTTTTATGCTTCAAATTAAAATATTTTTTGTAATAATATTATAACAAATGATATGATTGAATAAAGGGAGTTTTTTTTAATTTTCATGTTTTATATTGGTTATAAAAGTTATTATTGTTGTTTCAAAGTTTGAATCGAAAACATTAGTTTTTTAGTATTCTAAACCGGGTATGTATGTGTATGTATATTAAAAAATAGGCGCCGGTTTAAGGAATTCATAGTTGACAAAGACGATAAAATTACAAATAAAACAACAAACGTCATGTACAAATAAGGATTTAGAAATTTGTGAATTCTAATTCTACTCTCATTAGTACATAATAAAATTCTTCGGATATGTAAATTTTTGTACATATTATTGTATTGTATTTTTCTGTTATACAATTTCATGTAATATATAAGTTTATATCACATGGTATTATAGCCTAGTGCATCTTGAGGCTGGAATAATGTTTAGCGACCATAGATTCTGAGTTTGAGTCCTATAAGGGGTGTTTCCCATATTTCTGGGGTTTTCTCCTGAATTGTTGTATAGGCATTATTTCCTAATTGAGATGGATATGATCGGGTTGTTCCACTGGTTGCACGATGATACTTCAATGGTACATCAGTGATTCAAATTTACCGTTTAAAAAAAGACTTAAGTCTATAAGCTAGTAAGTTAATAACATCATACCAATAGAAATAATAATAAAAAACCACATTGAGAAAATCCATAAGGTGAAAGAACTTTTGTGTTGAAACAAATAAGGCAAAAGGAGTAAATCCAGCTATATTTTTGTGTTACAAAACAAATGAATCAATGCGTCTTTATTCATAAAACTGTAATTATCTTTTGTTAGCGCCTAATATAACCAATCAACTATCCAACCGAATAACAAAAATTAATTCTAATACAGTAGAACCTCTATAACTAGTAGTTTACCCGTCCGCTGTCCGGGTATATATGATTAACATCATCCAAACTCACTATATATTTTAATATCACGATGACTACTTATCGAACTATTAAGAACATCAATAACTATGTCTATATTTAAAATAATATTGACTTTTGATTTGATTTCGATTAATAACTACAACTCTTCTTGAATTGTCATACATACTAATTTAAAATCTTACATCTAATTTGCATAATTTAAAATATTTAATTAATTATTTGTAAATTGATTAACGTAGGAATTGCTAACACCATTAAATGAAGATAAATGAGATCTATCAATATTACATGTTTACAAAAGTATTAAAAAAACTATCAATGACAACCAAACGTAAATTATATTTATGTCATGAGAATATTATTTAAGAAACATCAATAACAGTGTCTACATTTAAGATAATAATGACTTGTAATAAATGATAAACATGCAGGGTACATATACAAAAAAAAAGCAGTTAATGTTATCAAGATCTCACAAGTATATTACAAAAAAGCCAAAAAAACACAATGTATACTATAATATACAATAAATCATAAACATGCAGAATACATATACAAAAAAAGCAATTGATGTTATCAGGATCTCCCAAGGATATTACACAAAAGCAAAAAAAAAAAAAAACACAATATATACTATAATATACAATTTCGTTGGCAAAACACAATGACTTATTATCCAACTATTAAGAACATCAATAACCATGTCTATATTTAAGATAATAATGACTTTTTATTCGATTGCGATTAGTAACTACAACTGTTCCTATATTCTCATACATCGAATTGTCATACGTACTAACTTAAAATCTTACATCTAATTCACACAATTTAAAATTTTTAAGTAACTATTTTTAAATTGATTAACATAGCAATTGCTAACACCATTAAATAAAGATAGATGAGATCTATCAAAGTTAGATGTTTATGGTATAGATAGTGTTTTTTTTTCATGTTTACAACTCTATATTCAGGCACAATTTAACATCAACATAAACTAAATCAATTACAATTCTCTATATGGTCGCTCGAAGAAAAGGGAGCATATGAAGAACTAAACAGAAAAGTCGGCATCATCAGTGATAACAATTACAAGCGAACCTGGAGCAGCATCGGATAGCTTGATGAAGTCCTCCACTCTCCCCCATCAGATTTCAAGAACAACGCAGAAAAGTTTATCACACAACTGTTGAAACAGGATCAGAAAATCTGCGACATCCTAGCCGATCTGCAAAACAAAAGAAAGAATGAAATCGCGTGGAAGAAGGCGAGAGTCGTCGAAATCTTAGGAAGTGTTAATTGTAGCGTATAATATTTTATGCATATTTCACTCTTTAATATTTCTTTATATTTAATTTAATAAAATTAATATCCATTGGATACAAACTAAACACAATGACAAGAACACATAACATAATGTATAGAAAACCCACCTAGTTGCAAAACACAATAATCAGATGCAATAATACAATATATAGAATCAGTTGCAATACCATGGCTAATATTAAAACTATCCATACCACCAATATTCAAGTATTTCATTATTTAATTAAACAAACAATAAAATATAAAAGATTATAAAAAGATACGCAATCAACATCATATCTCTCACAATCAAAACAACTTCATCATCACCGGCGTTTCATATCTCCTTGAAGATCATCGCCGCCAAAGATTTGATCGACAAAAAGGTAACTTCCGATTGTAAATCTTAACGGTTTAAGTTCTATTAGTTTTCTAAACCTCTGTTAGATACTTAATCAGCGATATATGCTGGTTTCTCCGACGAATAACTTGTTTCTAGACGTCAAATCTGATTTTAGGTTTCAATCATCTTCAACCTCTTATATGTTATGTATAGTTGATATATACCTTATGTATTGAATGTTATGGACATTGTCGAATTAATGTTTACAGTATAATGAGGATAATATATGAAAAAGTTGTAATAAAACATTTGGGGGTGTTTGGGTTAGCTTATTTTAGTGCAACTTATGACTTATTGACTTATAAAAGTTAATAAGTTGTTTTTTGAGTGTTTGGGTTACCTTACTTTAAAGGGTTTTGTGTGTTCAGAAGCCATTTTTGAGAAGTCAGAATTTCTAACTTCTCACTTGTGACTTATATAAGTTAATAAATCATTTTTAAGAAGGAATCCTAAACACCCACATAAATACGGATGAAAACATATGATTATGTTATAATTTTTTTTTATTTTTGGGGTTCCTTCTCAAAAAGTACTTATTAACTTATATAAGTCATAAGTGAGAAGTTACAAATACTAACTTATCAAAAACAACTTCTCAACACACTAAAATAACTTAAATAAGCTAACCCAAACACTATAAAGACAACTTATTAAATTTTATAAGTCAATAAGTTATAAGTTGCTCCAAAATAACCTAACCCATGTACGATTACGCGAAAAGAGTTATTTTACGAACATATATATATATATATATACTGATTTATTGAAACGGTGTATAGAAGAGATCTATTGCACATTATGAATTAGGAATAATATTCTCATGACATAAAATTTCATTTTAACACATTGTGTATTAATACTAACAGTTAATATTAAATATTATATATCACAGATATACAAAAATGATTACGTCCTACCTGTCTCTATTACAAGACCCTAAATAATTGAAACTGGTATGTTGTAATGCCTACAATAAGTAAATGTAAACTTTATTACGTAAACTGAAATTAGTAAATATAACTACAGGCATTACCAATTGAGTTTGTAAAGCTTGTGGGAGGAGATTATTGGAACCGGACAAAGGTAACGATAAATCATGAAAGTGGAATAACCTGTACAACATGGCTGAGAAGTGTAAGTGGTGAAAGTGTTGTCACTAACGGATGGATAAGTATCGTAAAAGGTCTTAAACTGACAAAGAACACCTTATTGGTTTTGAGGATAATCAAAGAAAAATGTCTACAAATACATTGTTTCATAGAAAACATTTGTGATGAATCGTTCTTGACAGTCAACCGTTACGGAGATTTAAAGATCATAGTAAGTATAGTTATATGTTAGTAGGAATTTGTTTTTGTTTATACTTGTCAGCAAATGGTATAAATGAATATATGTTTATAAAATATTACACAACTTTTCAGGTCATTCCAGAAGCTTATGTGAACAAATTTTACAGTTACTGCCCAGTAAAAGATTCTTATAACATATACGCAGCAGGTCAGTGTTGGAAAGTTGAGACCGAAAAAATAAATGCATGCTACGTTTTTGCTAAAGGGTGTCCGGAGATGTTTGAATATATATACATAGAAGACAGTGATATACTGATGTTGATGAAAACAGACAGCGAATCGTTTGACTTGATACTTTATCGTAGCGGAGTTGAGGTTGTTTTTAGAAAGAAGGAGACAACTAAAGACAACTCAGTTGTTGAAATACCTAAACACACATACTATGAACACTTCAACTCTGTAAGTAATTTAAAGTAAGTTAAAATGGTTTGCTAGTCAATACGACTTATTTACGGATGTTATCATATAACAAATCTTCATTGATCAAGAAGACTCAATCGACCAATTGATTACTGGGGTAATGAATTTGCATATTTTTACAATACAATATATTGATCCTCAGATGTTAATGAATTTTAAAAATCTTGGATGCAGATGAATGAAACTAATGAGAAACATGAAGTGAATAAGAAAAGTGTTGGAAAAGAAAAGTTGAAGTCTGAAAGAAAGAGTTTTGTAAGTGAAGGAAATAACAACCAGACAAAAGAAGATGTAACTCTTTGAAACATAATAACGGATAAGTTATTTGATCATATTATTATACATACTTAGTTGACGATAGTAGTTTAATTTTCTTTAATGTTACGGGCTGTAATAATAGGTTAAAAAGAAAGGTAAACAGATTGCATCCGATTCTACATCTGAAGAACCTAAACAACTGATATGCTATACAACTTATGATCATTCTACCGTGTCAGCAACTGGACGACAAACACGTGATCGTTTGGTAAGTTAAGCATAAGTTAAGAAAATATTCCAATATATATTTCTTATACATTAACATATATACTATATATATATATATATATATATATTGAAAGGAAATGCATGTTTGTAACGATAAGGTTAACAAAAACGGGAAAAGAAGTGGGATGGCGTTGAAGGTAAGCAATGTAGACGAAAAACGTGTTGCCCGTCAAAATGATGTTCAAGAAAGTGGTGCGCATCGATTCAACAAGAAAGCAAATTATCAGAATGGTATGTCATTTCTGTTATTTAATGAGAACAATTTACAACACCATTCATGAGGCTATTTATACGTACAAAATTACCAGTTAAACACATAACAATTCAACTTGGTTTGCAACAAAAAACCTTAAAACAGTTGTTTTTTTTAAACAATAAAGTATAACTTCACTTATAGCTTTCATAGAATAACTATAATAGACAATACATACTAAATTATGTTTATTCGTAAATTAACAATTGATATTTGTTGTTGCTGACAATTATATTCTAACACGGCTAATATACTTGTTAACTCTTACATCAATGCAGCGAATACCTATAGAAGTTGTAAACAGGGCAAGGCTAACAAAGAAGGTGCATCAGATGAATGTCAGAAACATGAATGGGAAAACAGTTGTGAAGAGAGTTAAGCGACAGAAGGATGGAAATGGATTTAGGTATGCGATTGAAGGGTGGCCAAGTTTCATGAAAGAAAATGATATTAGCGCGGGTGACATTATGCATTTGACTTATGTACAATCAGGAAACCTCCTCATGTTGACGCATGTGGATGCAGTCAACCAAGCTTAACAGTTAACGTTATCTGCTAATGATGCAGATGTCGGCGTATATAAACTAATGCCTTTTGTCGTCATCGTTTGATGGTTTTTGGTTGGACATGTTGGTACAATTTATTGTGTTTTTTTGGTTGGTTGGTAGTCTAACCTTGTTGACAATTATTAATATATTAGGGCATGGATGACATATTTTGTTTAGAATTATAATTTGTAAACGGTACTCGAAGTTCATATTTAGTTATAAATTTAGTTGTGTTTTCCTATATACAACATTAGAAGTCTTATTGGTAATATTTCCATCATCCAAATGCACTGCATATTTTAATATCACAATGACTTCTTATCCAACTATTAAGAACATTAATAAGTGTCTCCATAAATAAGTGTCTCCATATTTAAGATAATAATGACTTTTTATGCGATTACGATTAGTAACTAAAACTATTCTTGTATTGTCATACATAGAATTGTCATACATACTAATTTAAAATCTTACATCTAATTCGCACAATTTAAAATGAATTAGTTATTGGTAAATTGATAAACGTAGAAATTAATAACACCATTAGATGAACTTAGATAAGATATATGAAAGTTAGATGATTACAAAGTGTTAAAAAAACTACCGATGACAATCAAACGTTGATTATATTTATTGGCGTAAAATATTACACACCAAACATATTATAAACATAATAGAACAATTAAAATAACACATTAATTTCGAATATTGATTCTCCATATACAAAAATATACCAACCACAAAAACAACCACAAACATAATAGTATGTATATAACACAATGATAACAACAAACAACTAAATACAAAACCATAACTAAACAGGTGGTGAAACTACAGTTTCAATATAGCTTGCACCTACAATGCCTTGTGTAAAGATGATAGGAAAAAAACCATGCATCTTCTTTGCCCTTACGTTTATCTGAGCAACATCACCCCATTCGTGTACTATAATTAATTTGTTATTTCCATCAATGTAGTGCACAGATGACCCTATCATCAATGGCATAAACACACGGGGTACAAAAGACACCACTTTCGACCAAGTATTATTTTGCAGACGCCACAATTTAACATCTACACTACACATTCCAATACTAACCAACATATGAAGTTCATCTCGTATAGTCACCAACTGACCTATAGATTCCACACTCAATGTATCTGGGTAACCTACATTTTCTATTACCTTCGACTCAACATCCAAACGAAGAACCGCTGTGTTACCCATACACCAGAATTTGGTCAGTACAAAATACAAACTATTCCTACAAAACGTCCCAACGGACCAACTATAAACAGCAATATCATATGGACTATAAATTAAGAACCTTGGACTTGACCATGAACCTTCACTAAACGAATAAATGTTAACAGTCAACCTGAAATGAGTGCGTTTAATGTGCACAATTTTGTAATCACCAGCAGAGTCAACACAAAACTCAAGACTATCATCATCCATATTTAAAATCCCTGATAATTAGAATTTCTCAGCATCTTGAACACACGAGTTAGTGGATTCCAAACAACCAATTCACCAGTATTACATAGACAAACACATACCAGACCATCCAAACTTGCTAAAAATATCACATTACATGGATAACAATCGAAGGGAATGTGAAGATTATTTCCTAAAACACATTTAGAAGATGCAACATCAACATAACGAATCGCACACGATGATTTGTCAAGAGCAATTATTTTCCGGTCACCTAATACTCGTAAGAAACGCAATTATTCTTAACAAACTCAGGAGTTGAAAGATAGGCTAACCACTCTTTAGACACAGCCTTGCACCGTATAACCACCTTTGCCGGAAGTCTTGGAATAATCTTCATCAATATTAACAGAGATGGAAGATCCTTCATATTCACTTACGATTATACTTTAATTAGAAATACTGACGTTGATACATAGAGGAAGAAAACACATACGAAAAGCGGTTCCTTTGAAAAATGAATACCTACATAGAAACTACCCCAATTAACAGTTGACACAGGTGAGTAAAAACTCATAAAACTACGAGTAGTGGTGGTAAACGATTTTTACATACTATGGGCTATAGTGGGTAAATAAAATTAAAAAACAATATATATTAGAAATCGTTTCTAATTTACAGGTAAACATATACACATACATGGAGATACTTTTTAATCAATCACATACACGAATATACTTTTTATTAATCAATCTTATTTTTATAAATTACTATGTTAGTTGTCAAACATTGTGTTATTACAATTGTGAAAATAATTACATCATAGATTTTTTGTGGCATTGTGTTTTATATATTATTTTGTCATTTTTATAAAAATATTGTTTTTATGATAATTGGATTATTGAAAAATAATGAGAACCACAACTAAAAATAGGATGTTAGTTACACAATACAATATATAAAAATAGACACCTACAAAAAAACAAATATATAGAAAACAGAATACCAATAACACAATGATAAACAAAACATAAAATGACAATATTCCAGAAAAAAAACAATCCAGTAAGAACTATTCCTTAACTGGACCTATTACAAAGTGAGAAGTTTCTAATTGTCCTTAACTGCACAATATGTAACCACTATTGAAAAAGAATGAGAAAGACAACA
>JARYGA010029607.1:0-25939 GCA_030545235.1 Helianthus tuberosus | reverse complement strand
ATTTTGATGCGAACCGTTTGGAACCGAACGTTTCCACCCATATTGTTTCGACTCGAACCGTTTCGTCGCGAATCGTTTCGACCTGTACTGTTTCAACCCGAACCGTTTCGACCCGTACCTTTTCCACCCGTACCGTTTCTACCTGAACATGGGGTGGTGGGTGCCGGGGTGATGGATTCCAATTTATTTGATAACCAAACACATCAAAAAAGGAGTTGAGATTCCAATTCCAACAATTTTCAATTGGAATTTTTAAATTCCAAATCAAATTCTTCAATTTTTAATTCCTAAACAAATTCCAATTCCAAAACATTTCGCGAACCAAACGCATCGTAAGTGTATTGAATGGGCCTATCTACATGTGCTTTCTTTTTGTTTATTAGCTCAAAAATTAAACCCACACACGTATCCAAGTTTCTTGGATTCACGCCCGTCACATCACCCACGTCCAAGTCTTTGATGCCCATGTTCCGTGTTTGGTGCCAGAAAATGATGACGTGGCGAGTGTTGGAAATTTTGTGAAAATTTCATTTTCACAAATATAGGAAAATGATTTTTTCCTATTTTGGACTACAAATAAATAAAAGAAAATGAGCGGATTTTATATATTTATTTGTGGGTTTGTGTTCTATGTTGGAAGAGCTTCGCAACGAACTAAACCAAGTCCAAAACGGAGCTAAGATGAATGAGATATCGATGCTCAAAGTTTGGTGTTTGAAACATTGAATGCTGAAACAAAAGAGAAAGTGGCACCTTGTCCCACACACTACGTGAAAAAGGGTCTACGGCCACACTTTTGGCAAAACTGCCCTGCCACACATTTGAAAAAATGTGTGGCTAAAGGTCATTCATAACATTTTAAAACACATTTAGCCACACATTTTATTATTAATGTGACCATTTATACCAGTTCAGTATCATTAGCCACACTTTTAGAAAATAATGTGACATTTATTAGCCACAGCTCGAAATGTGTGACAGAATGTTTTTTATAGCCACATATTTTTGTTTCGTGGGACAAAAAAACTCATGTAATTGACACCTTTAGCCATAATTTAAGAAAAAAATGTGACATATATTAGCCATAGTAGCAACGTGTGGCCAAATGTTATCTACGATCACAGTGTTTATTTTCATGTGACCAATAACATATTTATTTAAAACCTTTAGCCACATTTTTAAGAAAAAACTGTGACATTTATTAGCCACACTAAAAAAGTGTGGCCAAAAGTGATCTAAAACCACAATATTTGTTTCATTTGACTAAAAATAGATATATTTGAAACCCTTAACCACACGTTAAGTAAAAACAACCACACTAGAAAAGTGTGGCCAAATGCGATCTATGACCACGTTATATGCTTAATAATGTGGCTGAAATCTAATGCATATGGCCACATATATTGTTTTTTTGTGACTAAAGTATAGACAATAACCACACTTAAAATTACAAAATTTCATGTGGTGTTACATAAACATTCGTCACACCATCGTCACTTTTTTATTTTGTGTGACGAAATGTTATAAAATGTCATGGAAAAAACGTGTGACTAAACGTTTAACTTACTACATCTTTAAACCCCCCCCCCCCCCAAATATATCATCCTAAAAATTAATACCCCCCCCCCCTCCAAAAAAAATATATTTCATCTTAAAACTTCCCCCCTAAAATATTTCATCCAAAAACTTAAACTTCCCTCCAAAATATTACATCCAAAATCTTAAACTTCCCCTCAAAATATTTCATCCAAAACTTCCTTCTCAAGTAACATTCTCATTTAAAAATTATATTATTTAATATTAATAATCAAAAAAATCTTACTACATATTTAAAAATTTAAACTATTATTAAATATAATATATATATATATATATATATATATATATATATATTAAACCATATTTGTTTTCCTCTAAATAATATGTTAATGTATTTATAGTTACATGTATATACATTTTTATTGTATGCATATTAGTACCAGTATCAAATTTTCCGTACTGAATTGTTTTTGGTACCCACTTTGTGGCGTTTTTGGTACTCGTGGTTTGGTAGAGTACCGGTATTTTTTTAGAATTTACTTTCGTATACCTGTATCGTAGCGGTACTGTACAGTACCGTACCAAACATTTTCGGCACCGGTACTAGTACCCATATTAGACGATTTTATGTACTAGTATTTTCGGTACCGGTACCGGCACCGAGCTCATGCTTAATCATATATGTATTAATAGACCACATTGGGCCTTAATGGGTCACAAAAGCCAATAGTGGGCCTTAATGGATCACAATCGACAAAAGTATATCAAACATGTTTTAATAGACCATATTGGGCCTTAATGGAAAACAATGAACAATGATAGATCAAACATGTCTTAATAGACCATATAGAGCCTTAATGGATCACAATGGCCAATAGTGTATCACATGTGTGTTAATGTGGGCCTTAATGGAACATAATGGATAATAGTACATCAAACATGTTTTAATGGACAACATTGGGCCTTAGGTGACCACAACAACCCATAATGGATCATACATGTCTTAATGGACTATATTGGGCCTTAATGGAGCATGATGGACAATATTGGATCATATATGTCTTAATGGGCCATATTGGGCCTTAATAGTATTAGACCGTGCATCTCTTAATGGATCATATTGGGTCATAATGTATCACAATGGACAATAGTAGATCATACATGTCTTAATGGACCATATTGGTGCTTAATGAATCACAATAGACAATAGTAGATCATATATGTCTTAATGAACTATATTGGGCCTTAATGGATCGTAATGTATATCCCAGGTCTTAATGGACCATATTGGGCCTTAATGGAACAAAATGGACAATAGTAGATTTTCATGTCTTAATGGATCATATTGGGCTTAATGGATCATGATAGCCAATAGTGTATCATACATGTCTTAACAGACCATATCGGGCCCAAATGAATCACAATGGCCAATAGTGGATCATACATGCCTTAATGGACTATTTTGGGGCTTAATGGATCACAATAGACAATGGTGGATCATACATGTATTAATGGACCCTATTAGGTTTTAATGGATCATAGTGGACAATGGTAGATGATACATGTCTTAATGGACTATATTGGCCTTAATGGATCATATGGAAAATAGCAAATCGTACATGTTTTAATGGACGTATTGGGTTTTAATGGATCACAATGGTTAATAGTAGATTATATATAACATATAATTTGTATATTAAATGCATAAAAATATATAATTTCAATTTATTTTTTTTATGAATTCATATGTATTAATTTATATAAATATAAATACGTTAGTTTGTGTGATAAAAAATAGTTTACTAGCCACTAATTTATATGGATTAATTTAAACGTTTCAAAATTTACTTTTTATCAATTATATGTATAAGACCGTGGGGTATGGTGGGGCTTGGGTTGGGGGCATGAGTTGACACGTAGAGTTCGAGCCCCCCCACTGGTGAGTGACGTGTCCGTGAGGTATGGCGGGGTTTGGGTTGGGGCGTGGCTTGGCTTGGCAGTTTATTAAAAAAAAAATTACACTCCGCTATGACATGGCCAACAAAGCGAATAGGAGGCCACCACATCGGATCGCTAGCCCGCCCCACGCCCGGCTTCAAACCCAAGCCCCAAGGGCCACGCCCAACCCAAGCTCACCCGGGGTGGTGGCTTGCGCGTTTTCCCCAAACCCACGCCCCAACCCAAGCCCCATACCCCACAGTCTAAATTTACTTTTTATAGATTTCAATTTACTTTAAACCTTTCAAAATTTTCAAATTTTCACCTCTAAATTTTAGTTTCCCTCTCCATCTCCATTCTAAACCCTAACTCCCTCCTTCCCCAATTGCAAAACACTCCACCTTCTCAGAATTCTCTACCAGATTTGTTCAAATTTTCGATGATACGCCGGCTTCACAGTGGCTATTCAAATACAGTCGCACAACTCGAATATGTAAAGCTACACCAGATCCGTGTATGAGATCAACAAAAAGGACCACCGGAAAGCCCTTTCTTATTTGACCACCGTTATACTACTCCCACCCCTGACTATATACACCACCACCTCGATACTTAATAACAAAAGAATTCCATAAAACCTCGATCACCCCTACAAAAACCCTCACGAGTGCAGGGGAGGTGGTTGTTGACGGTGTGTAACAGTTGCGGGAAAGATGGAGGAAGCACCAGAGATTTGAGGAGGCGATTCCGATTCCAGGCATTCCATGTGACGTTTTTGGATATGAAACTGGTGGTTGGTAGGGACGGGTGTCGTCAATAAGGTATCAATTAGTGCCCGATCTATCTCAGTTTTTAAATCGCAAACTATGTTTATCGAGATTGTTATAAGCACTGATATGAAGTTTATGTATGTTTAGTTTACTATAAAGTTGTTTAGTGATGTAGGAAGTAGGATCTTACAAAAATGTTTTAGTTTCTGTATGATTTTCATTAGATCTTTAACTTGAGGTAGAAGTATATCATGAATATTTCCAGGCAATCAACTATGTTTTAGTCAGTCTTCAAGTTTTAACTTAACAATTTAAGATTTTTTTATCTGACTTGTTGGTTTGTAAGTGCAGCATACACAAGGTGGCTCAATTGGACTCACTGTTCACGCTTACATGTATGAACCAGTAACGGATAGTGAACTTGATCACCAAGCTGCCAAAAGGGCATTTGCTTTTCATTCTGGCTGGTAAGATTAACCTTTTTGAACGTACGTTCACCATAAATAACTAAGTAAACGTGAAAAAAAAGATATGATCTTTGTTCAACTTGTTATCTAATAACAGGACACTTGATCTCTCCATATTTGTAGACTGCCCAGAAGAACTTAAAGAATACCTTGGTTATGCATTACTAAGTTTCTCCCTTGATGAAAAGAATTTTATGAAGAACAGTATAGATTTTATTGGCATCAACCATTATTCAAATATATATGCCAAGAATTGTACTAATTCTAGTTGTTCCGCAACTGGAAATCACGCAATCTAAGGTTTTCTAGAGGCAGTTGGAGAGCGTGATGGTGTGCCAATTGGTGAACATGTAGGAAGTTACAATCTTTTATTAATAATGTTTAGTTGATATGACGATTAACGATATTTTGTGTTTTAAATAGACCAGGGCAAATAATTCATATGTTGTCCCTAAAGGCATGGAAGAGATTGTTAACCTTTTCAAGATTCGATGCAATTACAAACCCATTTTTATCACTGAAAATGGTTAGTGTCACAATTTTCATATTTAGTAACATATACATATGGTCTTGTTTCTATTATATATACTTCTTTTACAGGATATTCGACACCAGACTTGAACGAGCAAAGAGTTGATGAGCTAACTAATTACGTCAAGCGAATTGAATATCACACCAAATACCTTGCTTCATTAGCAAAGTCTATTAGGTTGACTCTTAATTCTAGGTTTATGTCATTGTTTTATTCTAAAAAATCAAAGTGTGACATTGATCTAAATTTGAAATAACAGAGGGGGAGCAGATGTACGTGGATATTTCGCATGGTCATTTATGGATAATTATGAATGGTTATATGGTTACGATGTTAGGTTCGGATTATACCATGTGGATCGACAAACTCTAGCTAGGACGCCAAAGCTTTCTGCATCATGGTATAAGAATTTTCTGTCCAATAACAGTGCTTTTGTCTTTATGGAAACTTCAAGGGGCAACATTTATTAAGTTGTCCATTATTTGTCTGCTCCTCATTGGCTGTTTATTTATTTCTCTCTTCCTTAATGTATTGAAAAAAAAAAAACAGGAAAAGGAAATAATCCAGCTTACAAGCTGAATTAAACACACCCTCAAAATCCACTTTTAAATCTACAACCTACAACTTTGTTTACCAAATTTAAAGTTAAATTTGAGTTGTTTTAGATCTCCAATATGAATCATAAGTTTAGAGCCTTAGAACATGTGTAATGGCTCAAGCCCCTTAGGGGTGCTTGGTGCCATATGGACGCTACGTGTCAATAGGGGCATTTTTTTTAACCAAAAGGTGATGTAAGGGAGGAGGGGCGCATGCGGTAAGTTCGCGAGAGTATGAACACGATTCGGTTAATGTGTGTTCTTTGTTGTTTGTTGGCTGTATTGTTGTGAATTTGTGCACATTAACAATTCTTCCTTATAAGGCTCTAACGTAGCTCGGTTTTGTAACTGCAAGCATAGCGGTGTTTTACTAGTTTGATTTAGATGGTATTGATTAAGGAAACAGTTATTTTTTATGTTGTGTTTGGTATAACTGCAATTTATTAATTGTGAAATTCAACTTTTAATATTTCATATGATGTAAGGTCGGTTAATATAGCAGTTGTCAAGACATTATGCCTCTTATTAGATAAACAATCTAAAATGTTATTCTATCATTGATTATTTATTCAGATTGCTACAGAAGCTGATTTAGGTCTTGGTGATGCATACATAAATGGAGACTTTTCATTTGTTGATGAAGAGGAGGGCCTTTTGAATACGCTTATGGTAAGATTAATGTTAACGTCTAATGAAATAGTTAGTTTTAATGCTTCCATACTGATCTTGTTGTCTTGTTTCATAGATCTTCATTTTTAGCAGAGGTTTAGAAAGTTCTGCCTTGAAGAGGTAGTTATATATAGCTTTCAACTGAGTTAAAGCTATTCATTCATGGATAGCCAGCCATATATTTATCTCTAATTTTAATAGAGGAGGCTAGTGGACACCTCTGTTTTTAATAGCTGGTCTTACATCCGCTAAGTATTTTTATCATCATATTTTTTTGAGATATGATAGCTGTTGAATTAGTGAAACGAACAGGGTGTAAATACACTTGAATCACCTTATCTGAACTTCTGAAGAGCAACTAAGATATATAGAATCTTAAGTGAAAGAAGCTGGCCTACAGGCTACAGGTAGGTATTTAGTATTTACTAATATGAGGTTAATCGTTGTGCTTTTAGTCTTGCAATTAGCTTTGAGTTGTTTCTTTTCTCACTACCAGATCAAATTTCTGCTATGTGATTATGGACAATTGCCAAAAACTTGCAAATTCGATAGATCAAACAAAGTTTGCTAAATAGCTTTAATGGTTTTAAAGATTAACATCTTTTACTGATGCAAGTATATGTGATGGCCTTTCTGAATTTTGCAGTTAGTATTGGCTTATCACATGCTGGCAAAATGGTTCATGATGCTCCTTGCAGGTTGTCTAAGATTCATAAAAATCAACAGATTCAAAGTCTTGGTTGTAGCAAAGTATGATGTGGTGGTTGATTGCTTCTTTATATATTGGCTTGGGGTGCTCAAGCTTCTTTCACGTTAGAGTATGTATTTTTATTTGTCATAAAAGAATTACTCATTTGAATAACAATATAATACCAAAATCTACTGCTATTGTTATCTCAAAAAGTGAGTACATTATCAAATCCAAAGACAGTATGTAATAATATTCATCATAGGATCTTTCTTTTTCAAACAACCTGAACTAAAATCATGAAATCGACCGTTTTTACTACTTAGGCTATTACCATTACTATACTTTTCATATTTTTCTGTTACTTCACTTTTTCTAAAATAGCCCATTGTGACCATTTAGCCATGATGATGAGTTCAGTGGTACACTTAATTTTATTTATTTATCCCCAACATCATCTCTCAAAATGAAGTAATTGACCCGACGCACAAAGTGTTGAACCCGACTCAAGCCGCACTAGAAACTGACCAGTTGACATTATGTGTAGGTTTGTGACATGGCTAGAATATATATAAATACAATTGGAGGTGATGGTTTCGTTGGTGGGCTAAGAGACGTCAGAACTGGCCATCAGTTACAAGTTTAGTCACTTTCACAACAGTAGCAAGGTAGCCACCAGATGGATGCAAATTTGTAGCACTTTCAAATCCAAAAGCAGTGAGTGTATACGGACTTGAAGAAAAAGGCCTATAATAGCTCTTAGTTTTTGTGTATATTTGTTTCCCTTTGCAACTTTTGTAGATAGGTTTTGATTAGAAGTTTATGTCTTCCATTAGTATTTAAATTGAAAACTTATGTATGGATTTTGGTTATTATTGTTAATATCATTTGTTTTATAAATTATCTCATGTTTACGACAGTTTTTATAGTACAAAAAATTGTAAATAAAATGGATAATCACACAAAATGACCACATAGAACTGTAATAAATATGTGTGACCAAAAGTTAGATAATAGCCACAGTTAAAATTACAAAATTTGATATGGCTATAAATAACCATTAGCCACGCCATAGTTACTTTGTTTTTTTTATTGTGTGACGGAATGATACCAAACGTCATGAGAAAAGAAAATTATGTGTGACCAAAGGTTAGACAATAGCCACACTTTAAACTACAAAATTTTGTGTGGCTATAAATAACCACTAGCCACGCTATAGTTACTTTGTTTTTTGTTGTGTGACGGAATGATACCAAACGTCATGGGAAAAGAAAGTTAAATGTGATCAAATGTTAGACAATAGTCACACTTATAATTACAAAATTTAATGTGGCTATACATAACCATTAGCCACATTTTCGATACTTTGTTTTTTTTTGTGTGACGGAATGATAGCAAATGTCACGGGAAAAAACATATATGTGTGACCAAATTTTAGACAATAGCCACAACATCATCACTTTGTGTTTATTGTGTGACGAACTGATAACAAATGTCATAGGAAATACAAATATATGTGACCAAAAGTTATACAATAGCCACATTTAAAATTACAAAAGTGTTTTGTGTGTCTAGTAAAAGTTTTTAGCCACACTCAGAATAAATTCATATGACTATATAATAGAACTGGCCACACTTATAGTAAATTCATGTGGCCGTTGCTACCTTTTAGTCATACCTAATAGACAAAATCTTTGATTACAACAACTCTTTTTGCCACACTTTTTTTAATTGATGTGGCTAAAACATAATTTTTAGTAAATAAATGTGACTATATAATACAAACAATCACACTTAAATTAAATTCATGTGGCTGTTGCAACCCTTTAGCCACACCTAAAGGAGGAAATGCTAGATTTTAACAAAAAATGTAGGTACCCTTTAGCCACACTTTTATGTTCTACAGCCACTAAAAAGTGTGTGTGGCCGTATGATACCTACGATGACTCAAGCTTTGGTCACACTTGACATGAAAAAAATATGTGTGGCGAAAGACATATAGTCACATTTTTTTTGTGTGGCTGTATCCCTATTTTGGCGTAGTGACATAGGAGGAGAGATGAAACTTAAATGGCTATTTAAGTAGGAACTCTCCATCCTTATTGTTTCATGGAAGCACACACTAAATGTACTCGCGCAGGGTGCGGAGCACCCTAACTCGTAATCGCACACGCGCGCGCGTGGCGTGGGCGATGAGGCGCTTTGATGGCGCACTGCCGCTTGAGAGCCGCCTTTGTATTTTTGACCACGTGCGCGTGTGGATCACAGAGGCTGCAAGGACCAAATGGTTGTTGATATGGTGCAACGACCCAGATGGGTCTGCGCGCATAGGCGCATGACGTGGCAGTCCGCGCGCGAGTACGCGTGGCATTAAGGCGAGCATGGAGGATGGGCCCTGATGTGACGTGCGCGGCGCACCAGAGTGAGCCAATACGGCGCAACTGTGTGGCGTGCTCGTATAGGCTCACAGGTGACGTGGCGAAGGCGCGTATGGATTTGAGTCAGTGCGGCGCACGCGTGCATGGTAGTGAGCCAAAATGGCGCATGAGCGTGCAGACCTGCGCGCTCAAGGGCGCGCGCGCACCAGTGTGTCTTGCGCGCGCGTGTGCAGAAGCTTCCAGCATTTAATGACAGTGCAGTTAGAGTTCAGGAATTGAAACTATCGAGTCAAAGGCTTTGACTGAGAATTAAATGACGAATTAACTTGCATTGAAGACATTTAATGCAATTTAATTCTCATCATTTAATTCGTTTTAGCTGTTTCAATTCAGATGCTGTAAAAATACAGCATCTCCTCCACTGCAGAAATACACCAACAACTTACAGCATATGCAAACAATTCTCTACTTTCTCCTGATTTTTTTCTTGCAGCTTTCAAGGTAGATTTCGGGTTCCTGTGCCAGTTCCAACAGTACTTCTGCTTCGGTTGTTGTACCCTGGGAAACAAAACGAGTGCTCTTGGGAGACTTGGAATTTGTTTTAAGGGAAGCATGTTGAACACGTGCCTCAGCCATTGGATTTTCTGCTTCATCTCCATTTCTTGTAGTTTGTTTATTTCAGTTGTATTTTATACAAGTTCTTTTAGTTTTCTTTATTTATTTGTATTGCAATCAGTGAATAAAATTGTTTTATTTTATTTAATTACGCGAACGGTTCCTACAATCTTAAAACAAATTTTTAAAACACCGTTCGTGTAATCAAAACCTTTGTGTTTTGTGATTCAAACCAGTTTTGTTTCACTCAGTTTGTGTTTTAAAAACATATTTTTTTGTTTTCTTCTTCAAAGGAGCGACTTTGGTTGAAAACAATTCTGGTTACTTTCAATATGTCCTAAAATTGCTCTAAACTTTCTGCCTTGGTCTTCAAAGTTTGACTTATAAGCCAAACAGTAAGTTCTAAAAATAAAATTTTTTCTGTATTTTGGTCTTCAAAGTTGGACTTAGAAGCCGAAATAGTAAATTAGTGGTAAAATTAAAATTTAATTGGTTTACTTATGTTCTTGAGTAAAACAGAATTTTTGGACTAAAACTTTAAATTTTAATTTTTGAGAATGTCGAACGAAAACGTCAACGTTAACAACACGAATGTTGTGACGGGAGCCCCCGTCAACGCCACCACTGTGGGAGCGTCCACAGCGGCTAATCACGCTGAACGACCTGAAAAGTTCTCGGGTATACACTTCAAGAGGTGGCAGTAGAAGATGTTCTTCTACCTGACCACCATGAACCTCGCGAGGTTCTTAACTGAAACCGCTCCCCAACCTGTGGAAGGGGAGACCGACGCACAAAGACAGTGCGCAGTAGATGTGTGGAACCATTCGGATTTCATATGTCGAGGCTATGTGTTAAACGGGCTTTCGGATGCATTGTACTACAATGTCAAGACTTCCAAAGATTTATGGGATGCCTTGGACAAGAAGTACAAAACGGAGGATGCTGGCACAAAGAAATTTATGGTAGCCCGTTTTTTGGAATTCAAAATGGTTTATTCAAAAATAGTTATGAATCAAGTCCAAGAATTGCAAATTATACTACATGACATCCTAGCGGAAGGCATGACACTTAGCGAGACTTCCAAGTGGCAGCAATGATTGAAAAGTTACCTCCTTGTTGGGTGGATTTTAAGAATTATTTTAAACACAAACGAAAGGAGATGACTATAGAGGATCTTATTGTTCATCTTCGGATTGAATAGGACAATAGAATTTCCCAAAAAGGCAGCCATGCGCAAACTTCTGCTAGCGCAAATTTGGTTGAGCATGGGCAATCCTCTAAGGGCAATAAGGGCAAGGGGAAAGGGCAAAGAGAAAGCAAAGGCTAGCAAACTTGGACCGAAGAAAGGGGTTGTGAAAAAGAAACCCCAAACGTTCCAAGGGACTCGTTACAACTGTGACGAGCCGGGTCATCGGGCTAACCAATGTAAGAAACCAAAGCGTGAGCGCGTGCACATGGTGGATGAAGACGGAATGCATTTGGTGGCAATGATTTCTGACAAAACCGCAATGTTGGATGAGGTCAATGCTGTGACCAACACTCCAAAAGGATGGTGGGTTGATACGGGCGTGACCCGTCACGTGTGCCTAGACAGGAGCCTCTTTACCACCTTCAAAGAGCTTGTAGGAGATGAGAAGCTGTACATGGGAAATGCAGCCACCGCGGACATCAAGGGTGAAGGAACGGTGATTTTGAAGTGGACTTCAGGGAAGGAGCTCACTTTAAGCAACGTGTTATATGTTCCAGACTTGCGCAAGAGCCTAGTCTCGGGATGGTTGCTTAATAAGTTTGGATTTCGTTTAGTATTTGAGAGCGATCAATTTGTACTTACTAAACGAGGAATGTATGTTGGTAAGGGCTATGCCCAAAATGGTATGTTCAAATTGAATGTAATGGCAGTAAAAAAGAATATGAATAAAATTGCTACTACTTCTACTTATATGCTTGAGTTTTCTGATTCGAATAAATGGCATGGTTATTTAGGTCACGTAAATTTTAATTCAATACGCCGTTTAATCAATTTAAAATGTATACCAACATTCCATATTGATTCACATTATAAATGTGAAACATGTGTAGAATCCAAACTTATAAGATCATCATCGAAATCGGTTGAACGAATAACCGAACCCCTTGATTTAATTCACACCGATATTTGTGATTTAAAAACGGTACCCACAAGAGGTGGAAATAAGTACTTCATCACGTTTATTGATGATAGTACTAAATATTGCTATGTATATTTACTAAAAAGTAAAGATGAAGCAATAAGTAAATTTATCTTATATAAAAATGAAGTTGAGAAGCAACTTCAAAAGAAGATAAAAGTTTGCGAAGCGATTGAGGAGGCGAATATGTTGCACCTTGTCACGGCCCCCGTCCCGGTTTTACCCGGTTCAGGAGCTGCGGGATAGAAACCCGTGGTATTGATTAATTGAGTGTACAGCGGAAGTTTAACAGGATCTTTTAAAACTTGAAAATGCCCAATTATTTTATTTCATCAATTGGGATAACCCCGTAATTTACAATAGAGGAATTTCACGGGGAAATTCCCTGGTTTACAAAACATGTTTATTTATTTTACTGAGCCACCACTTCAAGCTTGCTAGTGCTCTGTAGCACGTTTTCCTTGGTTCACAGTAAATCACCTGAAACATGTTTAAAAATATTTTATCAGCGGGGAAATACTGGCGAGTCACTCAATTTGGATAAAACGACGCATAGTTATAAATTACAGCATAAGAGCGATTACAATGACTATTATCTTATTTTTATCTGGCGCCGTGTCACACCCCGGTGACGATGGTCATACCACTATTGGGTCCTTTCACCCAAGTAGCGATGATTATCACTGTTAGGTTAATGAACCTAACCGTGAGAAATTAGTAATGTGCACAATACCCCACTTGCCAGTGATTTAAGATAACCAAGACTTAATCCCTGTAATTATAACATTTGAAAACAATTTGGAGTATTGTAAAACAACTTTGATAAAAAGAGAATGAATCACATTGCAGGTTTAGACAGGCATAGTTTAGCCTACTGATTTAGCCTTGTAACCTAATTTAAATGACAATGCATACGAAACTAGGTTAGTAACTTAATACAACCTTTACGATAAGCTCACGAAATCAAAACCCTCACGACGAATGACAAAGTGCAGTACTTAAACATCCATTGGATTCACGACGAATGACAAAGTATAGCCCGAGTTTAGGCAGCACTTAAACATCCATCGGATTCACAACGAATGACAAAGTATAGCCCGAGTTTAGGCAACACTTAAACATCCATCGAATTGGTTTCAATCGATTGGACATTGTATCGTAGTAGTGATCGAGTTATTACCCTGTTATCGCGGCAGAATTTCGTGCTGTGTGTGTGTTTTGAAGTAAACAGATGATATCTCAATGTAGGAAATGAGTTTTTACGTCGAACCAACGCCAAAATTCAAGTGCCAATGCCCTGCATTTATACTGGAAAAACGGCTCCCTCGCGTGGTGCGAGGGCCTGGCGCGTGGCGCGAGGGAACCCCATCTAGCATAGGGTAGCCACGTCTTCAACTAGCTTGGGTGAGTCGACGGTTTGTTTAAATTCGAATTCTACAACGAACAGTGAGGATAATACCAATTAGGGAATACCCCCCTTGAGTTTTAGGGGCCCTGATCCTGATTCCAACCGTTCTGAAAATTTTAGGGGTTATGCAAGATTACTTGGGGGTCTCAATTAGGGTTTCCTATTGGGCAAATTAAAATAAGAAATAGTGTTTTTAATGAGAGTTGTTACATCCTCCCCACCTTATTAAAATCTCGTCCTCGAGATTTACTGAAACAAGTAGGGATATTTTCGCTTCATCTCTGATTCCAGCTCCCAAGTGTACTCAGGTCCTCTCTTAGAATCCCACTTGACTTTGACCAGTACTAGTCGTTTATGTTTAAGAAACTTGACTTTTCTGTCTTCTATTTGTAGTGGCTTCTCTATAAACTTTAACTTTTCATTTACCTCTACATCTTGAAGAGGTACTACCAGGGATTCGTCAGATAGACATTTCTTGAGATTGAATATATGAAATACATCATGTACCCCGGCTAGCTCTTCTGGTAGTTGTAAACGGTAGGCAACTGGTCCTATTTGCTGGATTATTGGGAATGGTCCTACGTATCTTGGACTTAACTTTCCCTTTTTACCGAACCGAACTACTCCCTTCCAAGGAGAAACTTTCAAGAGTACCTTATCTCCGACTTGAAATTCCAATGGCTTGCGTCGATTGTCTGCATAACTCTTCTGGCGATCTCAAGCCGTTTTCAGTCTTTCCTTGATTTGAGTTATCTTGTCGGTGGTTTCTTGCACGATTTCGGGACCTGATAATTGGTTTTCTCCTATTTCTGCCCAACAAACTGGAGTTCTGCACTTTCATCCATACAGTGCTTCAAATGGGGCAGCTTCGATGCTTGCATGGTAACTATTATTATAGGAGAATTCAATTAAGGGTAGATGGTCATCCCAGTTTCCACCAAAATCTATTACACATGCCCTAAGCATGTCCTCCAGGGTTTGGATCGTCCTTTCACTTTGTCCGTCTGTTTGAGGATGGTACGCAGTACTTAAATTTAATTGCGTCCCCATTGCTTCCTGAAAACTAGTCCAGAAATGTGAAGTGAAACGACTATCTCTATCCGATACGATAGATAGTGGGACTCCATGTAAGGATACTACCTCGTCTACGTATAATTTTGCTAACCTTTCCATGCTAAAGGTTTCTTTCATGGGTAGAAAATGAGCTGATTTGGTTAATCGATCCACAATTACCCAAATCGCATCATTACCTTTTCTGGTTTTGGGTAACTTGTTGGTGCATGCGTCTGTCGACTTTGTCTTGTATCGAGTGTTGTATGTAGAATGATAGATTAGGGCACGTTATACGAGGAAAGTAGGAGAGTTTACATATGTTTGAGCTAATTTCGTTTGAACATGACAGGTGACACTTTCAAACGAAATTAAGATGTTTAATTTCGTTTGAAGGACACCATGTCACTTTCAAACGAAATCACTCTTCCTATAAATACCTTGAGTGCTGATTCATTTGTAACAATTCCGGTCAGTGTAACGAAGTGCTCCCGAAGTGTCCACAAGCTTGTAATTGATCTAAAATCAATATACGGAGAGTTTAAAGTGATATTCTAGCTGAATTGAACTCTATACGTCTGTTTCCACCTTTTGTATAGAGATAAACTCTTCTGATCGACTCATTCGGGTCTGAAAACGATCCCACAAGTGGTATCAGAGCTCAGGAGGAAGAGTTCATACCAATTCAGCTTCATTTTCTGACTTCTACACCTTCTTTTCAAAATTAAACAAGTTTCCATGGTTAAAAATGTCTGATTTTCACATATCATGTGCGTAATGTTGTTTTAATAAAACCTAGAAAGTTTCAGAACTAAAATCGACTTAAAACTTGATCAATTGGACAAAATCTGGATCGAAATGATGATGTCATGGTAATTTCGTTTGAGCTGACCTACTGATTTCGTTTGAAATCACACATTGTTCCTGATTTCGTTTGAACAAGTTTACTGATTTCGTTTGAGAGTGTATATTCATCTTGATTTCGTTTGAAGTTGCTTGATGATTTCGTTTGAGATTGCACATTGGGACTAATTCCGTTTGAAAGTTCTTGGTTATTTCGTTTGAAGTGCAATTCAGTTTGAAATTGTGATTTCGTTTGAAAGGTCATATAGATTCAGCAATTTCGTTTGAACAAGTGTTGTTTCAAACGAAATTAGTCATCTTGTTTGAAAGGGTTTTTTGTTTGGATTGGTATTCCGTTTGAAGCTGTCTGTTTGTGAATCTTTGAAAATCAAAATTATGGAGAACGAGTTTTATAACGCTTTTGCTAGTCCGATGACTGTGACTCAAAGTACATTACTTGAAAATGAGACGGGGACATCACAAAAACCGCCTAAGCTTTTGGATATTGATGATTATAATGGTTGGTCTGAACGTTTTGGTAACTGGGTTGAAGCTTATCATTTGGATGCTTGGGAACATACTGAAGTTCAATATGAAAGACCAACAAAGAACAATAATCAGATAATGCCAATTAGAGAAATGTGTGCTGATGAAAAAAAGAAGTATAGAGATGAGAAATTGATGGTTAGTCTATTACAGCAAGCGATTAAAGAGGAAATATTGATTCTTCTTCAACATGACGGAAGTGCATATTCGATTTGGAATGAATTAGAATCAAAATTTCTGGGAAGTGATGATATGCTCAAGAACAAAATGTCACTTATGAAGAAAGAATTTGATCTTTTCCGTGGTTTGAAAACAGAAAACACCAAGCAGATTATTGAAAGATATTGTAACTTGGTGAAAAATATGACAAAATTAGGCATAAAAAAGGATACAGATGAATTGATTGAGAAACTAGCTGATGCGTTACCACATGATATTTGGGGAACGTATCTGATGATGTTGAGGAATAATAGAAAGGAGTATAAAAAGCTAACATTGGGAGAGTTTATTAAACATCTTGAAGCTCAAGAGATGGAGCAAAGAAAGATTGCTAGGATGAAGAACTATGATGGAGAACAAGACATTGGATTGTATTTCAAAAGTGGTGTTAGTGATAAGACCAATTTTTCTCCAAAAGTTGAAACTGCTTACAATGCAAAAAGTTCTTCAGAAAGTTCATCTCAGGGATCTAGCTGCAAAACAGGATTTACTTCATTTCCAACATTTGATCCGCATTCTTCCACAACCAAGAATGGCAAGAAGCTACAATGCAATATTGTATTAAATCTTGAAAATGATCAAGGTTATTCTGAAGAAGTCGCAAAAAGTCACATGTCTTTGTTGGGAACTGTTTTGGAGTCGTATGGAAGTTTAGTGGCAGGTAGAATCGGAAATCCTATGTTGACAAGAGAGGATTACGATCAAATTGATGCTGAGGAGATGAAATTGATGGATATAAAATGGTGTTTGGCTAGTGTGTTAAGACGAGCTGAGAAATTCAAACAGATCATAGGAAGAGATGACTTCCGTGATGCATTTGTTTCTAATTTAGGTTTTGATAAATCTAAAGTTACTTGTTTTCGTTGCAGGAAAAAAGGACACTTCAAGAGGGAGTGCACTAATCGCGAAGCAAGTGGAGCTCAAAATCCTTTCAACAACAATGATTACTATAGGAAATCCATCTATCATCAAGTTGCTCCACAACAACAAGAACCTCAAGTGGCACATGGTAGAAAAGTGATTGAAGATTCAAAGAGAGCATGTTTGGTGAATAAAGAAGATCAGAAATCATCAGAAGGTTTCAGTTGGGACAAATATATTCCAGCTGACACTAAAGCATGTCTGATAAACCAAGATGATGAAAAATTGCCAGAAGGATTTAGCTGGGAAAATTTTAGCTGGGATAATTATTGCCCAGACAAAGAATTACTAGCTAAAGGATTTGTTAAAGGATGTGTTGCTAATGCTTCTGATGAATATTGGGCAGAAAAATACAGAAAAATTGCAAAAGCTGAAGAAGAGAAATGGAAGAAATATGAAGAAGAAGAAGAACAGGAACAAGCTGAAGCTGAGAAAAAGAAAAAGGCTAAAGAAGAAGTTCAAGTGAGAATAGTCAAAGAAGTTCCAGAATTTGAAATCAAAACAGATGCTGATGCAGTCAAAGTTACTGAGAAGTGTATAAATTGTGATTCTCTGATAAAACAAAACAATGAGCTGCTACACAATATAAAAAGGCTAAAAGAATCATATGATGTTTTGAACAGAGAGATGAATAAGTACACCGAGTCGAACAGTGAACAAGCTGTAGCAATGAATACACTCAAAGGGGCATACATGAGACAGCTTGACAATGTCAACTATTACACTGAAAAGCGTGCTGAGCTTGAGCTGAAACTAGAAACTCAGATAATTGAAACTGAGATAGTTAACAGATTATTAAAAAGTTACTCATGCTCTACTTTTGTTGTTGACAGGATTTACCCTATAGTGGAGGGATTGAAGACGTTTGAAGAAGAAAAGACTTCGGAAGAGAAGAAGTCCGAAACAAAAGAAGATGTTGAAGTGAAGATTTCTGGTAAGAAACCAAGTGTTGTCTATAACAAATGTCCACCCCCGGTCGAAAATGGATATTCTCCTCGAAATCCGAATTCTGAAAGAGTCGAAAAGGCAACAAACTTACAATGGGAGTCTGAGTCGTCGGATAATTTGCCAGAAAGTATAGATGTCACTTTCACATCGTCCGATACTGATCATGAGTCCGAATTAATAAAAAAGATGGTCCATCAGGTGTTGGATAAGGATGAAACAGAGGAGTCAATGTCGGAGTCAAAATCAGAGTCAAAGTCAAAGTCCGACACGTCAATTCAAAAAGCCAAATAGGGAAAACGGGTGTATAATAAAGAGTTTTTGTTATCAAAATCTAATTTGGATGACGAACCGATAAAAGTAGCATATACTTTGAAAGATTCTGACAAATTATAATCTGATGAGGCTTTTCCAATAAGAGGTGTGAAAACTGAAATGATTAAAAAGGTTTTCAAACTAACAGAAATTAATATTTCTGAAATAAAAGATTTAAATCTTTCTGAAATACCAAATCATTACACCTCAAGAATTCAACAACGTTTAAACAAGAAAAAAGGTTACAGTTCTGGTTCGGGTTTTCAAAAGAAACCAAACCATAACGGTAATTTCAAAAAGAATGGACTAGGTTTTATACCACCGAAAAATTATAAAAATGAGAAAATTTATAAACCAAAAACTGTTTTTGTTTCAGGAACAAGTGCTGAAAAAGAACAAAAGAGTTCATTCTGGAAGGAGACGAACAAAGAATTACTTTCCAAAAAGCAAGAAAAAATGAAGAAAAGTGTTGCTCAGAAGAAGATAGAGACGAGAACCTGTTTTCAATGTAAAACAGTTGGTCACATTGCCAGGAATTGTCCAAAGGCAATGCAAACAAAACAGGGAGTCTCTGGTAAACTGAAAGAAAAGGTTATTGAGAAAACCGAACCACCAACAAACAGATTCAAAGTTTTTGAGAATTCAATTTATGAGGTTGGTGAATGTTCGAAAAATGTTTTCAAGAGAAAAGAGAAACTTAATAACCAAAAATGGGTTGTTAAGAATTCAAGTGATAATTCTGGTGATGAATCTAATTCCATAAAATCAGAGGAGCCACAGGTTGTTATGAAAGAAGAGAAGCCAGTTCCGCCATTGGATGATGAGAATTTTCCACCACCGCGGGCGGAAAATTTGAAATATAAAATTGGTAAAATTGAAATTTCAAATCAATTCTTTTCTGAAAAGAAAGAATTTGACGTTGAAAAGGCTTTTAACCCCACAGTGCAAAACATGTTTGGTAAAATGATTGACGGGAAGGTTAAAGGGGTTAAAGAATTCTATGAGAAGAAGATGGTAGGTAGGCAACCGAGTGTTGATAACTCGGAATCTCCCAAGGTTTGTCAGGCTTGGGAGAATTTCTCTAACTAAAAATCCTGACTTGCCGGAGCTCCCAAGTTGGTAATCGTGGAGCATGAATCGACATCATTATTATATTGTTTGATTGAAAAATTGAAAATTGGTCATGAGTATGAATTGCCGGATCTCCCAGGTTGGTAAGTGAGGAGTAGGAATCGACATTTTGAGAATTCAACCTACATGTGGTATTGGTTGGCAAGCCATGTGGTTGAAAAGGTTTTTACCTACAAGTGGTAAATTAAGGACATTAAGTTGTACTTGTATTTTCCTAAAGTGGTTGAAAGACAATGTGATGAATCAAACCCCTAACCTATAAATGGTAAAATCAATCAACAAAACTAATTTTCCGGAAAAACCATTTGATTAAAACAAACTTAAGTGTTTTGAAATCAATGGGAAAATAGTTTGTTGTAAGGGGGAGTTCTGATTGTTTATGCCAAGTGGATGGCGAATTGAAGCGATTCGATATCAGTTGTCAGTTTGTTTGTACAGTTTGTTTTCAAATTTCCGTTACATGTGTTTTCATTTTAGGGGGAGTAAGAAATTTCAGAAAATCCAAAAACATTTGAAAATTTGAAAAAGTAAAAAACATGATAAAACACAAAATGAGTTTTGTAGTCAAAAAGAGAAAATGATAGTACATCAGTGGACTGTCACAGCATGCTAAAGAAATGGAAAGATAAAATGTGATAAACGGTCTCACTAAGGATGTGACGGTAGGCTCAGCTAGACTAGTAGATTTGCGATAACGATACAAACTTGAATGAAAAAGCCTAGTTCTAGTGGGAAACATGGTCAAAAGCATAGTACTTAGTTTTGTCCTTCTTGATTGTGTGCCTACTCAGTAATCGCTGATTGTCGAAAGACATAAAACTGGTTAAGTTTGTGAACGTTTACAACTTTGCTGAAAAGTCGCTGTGATTGTGCATTTTATTTTGCAAAGATTTAAACTTGTTTTATTTCTTTATTTTGTTTAAGCATTGGACATCCTCTGCGTATACGTGAGTATCGACCTGGATGATATTGCCTAAACGTTCTGCTTTATTTTCTTTGGTGTTTCGTTTAAGCTTTGGATCACCTCTGCGTATACGGGAGTATCGACCTGGTGGTTAAAGCCTAAACAATCTTCAACTTATTTTTCTTATTTTGTTTAAACATTGGACTTTCTCTGCGTATACGGAAGTATCGACCTGATTGTTAATGTTTAAACATTATGCTTTGTTTTCGCACAAATCACAGTTGATAAAAGTTTAAAGGCATTACTTGAGTCAGTGTATTGCATGATGAGGGGATATGCTGAGATCGTGGGGTCCATAAGAGCTTAGTGCATAATTAATATACCTTAACGTATCGGTAAGCATTTCGAAAGTTTTTAGATTGAGTTTAAGTGGACAACAATATCATCAATCTACGTGAATCGTTTAGAACTTAAACTGATTAAAGCTTAACGGTGTTAGTGATTTGTCTCAAAAACTGATATGATCCTCTTTCACAAACTCACAAAAATAGTGTCTGCAAATATTTCTTTACTGCATTTCATTACTTAAAAAAAAACCAAAAAGAGTTTAGTGTGTTTTAGCATAAATTTTGAAAAATTCAAAAAGATTTTCGACAACTGATGTTGGAGAGCTGATTTTCTAAATTTCAAGTGCTAAACTTGATGAACAGGTTTGGGAAAGAATGTATGAAAAAGTTGTATTTTCAGTGGTTATCAAAGATTAAATCATTTTTGAATAATACCTGCAAGTGGTTTCTAAATTTGCAAAACCTTAAATTTGCGAAACTTATTTTTGGGTAGAGATTGTGCAGGTTAGCCAGGTTCCAATACCTGAGTTAGATGAGTGCCAGGTTACGATCTGAGAACCTGTGGAAAGTGAATTCCAGACTGCGATCCCAGCTTAGCGAAATGGGAAGTCTGAGGACATCAAAAGGGAGTCTGAAGATTGAAGAGACAGATTCAGATCCTGAAGATTACAAGAAAGAGAAAGAGATTGATTGTGGATGCTTACAATGGAGAATTTTTGGAGAGAGCGAGCAGACTGATAAAGACTGAAGGTTTGACAACCAAAGACTCGACACTGAAGACCCGTCAACATTCGAGGGGGAGTCTGTTGGTGCATGCGTCTGTCGACTTCGTCTTGTATCGAGTCTTGTATGTAGAATGATAGATTAGGGCACGTTATACGAGGAAAATAGGAGAGTTTACATATGTTTGAGCTATTTCGTTTGAACATGACAGGTGACACTTTCAAACGAAATTAAGATGTTTAATTTCGTTTGAAGGACACCATGTCACTTTCAAACGAAATCACTCTTCCTATAAATACCTTGAGTGCTGATTCATTTGTAACAGTTCCGGTCAGTGTAACGAAGTGCTGCCGAAGTGTCCACAGGCTTGTAATTGATCTAAAATCAATATACAGACAGTTTAAAGTGATATTCTAGCTGAATTGAACTCTATACGTCTGTTTCCGCCTTTCGTATAGAGATAAACTCTTCTGATCGACTCATTCGGGTCTGAAAACGATCCCACATAACTTAGTAACAAAATCCATGGTTATTAGTTCCCACTTCCAAACATGCATTTCTAATTGTTGAAGTAACCCTGAAGGTTTCTGGTGTTCTGCCTTAACTTGTGAACAAGTTAGACACTTAGATACATATCTAGCTATGTCCTTTTTCATTCCTATCCACCAGAAGTTATTTCTTAAATCTTGGTACATCTTATTATTTCCCGGGTGCATGGTATACCTAGATTTATGGGTTTCCTCTAAAATCTTATTTCTTAATTCTCCTTGCTTAGGTACCCAAATCCTCTTCTTGTGGAATCTCCAAATTCCATCAGATCCTTGCTCTAATTCCTTTATTCTTCCTTTCATTCCTTCAGCATCATCCTTGATTGCTGTTTCCTGAACATTCTTTAATTGTTCCATTAAGTCTAATTGTAAACTTAATCTAAGAGCACGAACTCGCTTTTGCTTTTCGTGATACTTACGACTTAAGGCATCTGCAACTACATTTGCTTTTCCTTCGTGATATTGAATATCACAGTCATAGTCACTTAGAATTTCCATCCATCTTCTTTGCCTCATATTCAATTCTTTTTGCCCAAATATGTGCTTTAAGCTTTTATGATCTGTATAAACAGTAAACTTACTTCTATACAGATAATGTGTCCAAATCTTAAGGGCAAAAATTATCGACCCTAATTCTAAGTCATGCGTCGTATAGTTTTCCTCGTGCTTTTTCAATTGCCTTGAAGCGTACGCAATTACCTTCTTGCGTTGCATTAGTACACATCCTAATCCTAGCTTAGAAGCATCACAATAAACTTCAAAATCTTCTGTCCCTTCGGGTAAGGCAAGAATTGGGGTGTTTGTTAACCTTTTAAAATCCTAAAAGCCTCTTCTTGCTTAGGTCCCCATTCAAACTTAACTGTTTTACAGGTTAGCTTAGTTAATGGCACAACTATCTTAGAGAAATCCTTAATAAAGCGCCTATAGTATCCAACTAATCCTAGAAAACTTCTAACTTCGGTAACTGATTGCGGGACCTTCCATTTGATGATCGCTTCTATCTTGGAGGGATCTACGTGAATACCTTCGTGATTCACCATGTGTCCTAAAAATTGCACCTCTTGTAGCCAAAATTCACACTTTGAGAATTTGGCGTAAAGCTTTTCCTTTCTTAACAAAGTTAAGAGTGCAGCAGGTGCTCACAATGTTCTTCCTGGCTTTTGGAATAAATAAGTATATCGTCGACGAAGACAATTACAAATTTATCCAAATACGGTTTACAGATCCTATTCATCATATCCATAAATGCTGCCGGAGCATTTGTTAGTCCAAAAGGCATAACTGTAAACTCGTAGTGACCATACCTAGTTCTGAAAGCAGTTTTAGGTATGTCTTCTTCTTGTACTTTCAACTGATGATATCCGGAGTGTAAATCTATCTTAGAAAAATATCTAGCTCCTTGAAGTTGATCGAAAAGATCATCAATCCTAGGTAATGGGTATCGATTCTTAATTTGTCACACCCCAGATTTCCACGTGTCACCGGTGGGCCCAGTGGGGAGTATCGTGACGTGGTTGGCAACATAATAGTCAAACAACACAATATTTAAATGCACAGCGGAAGCAAATGAAAGATATATTTCAACTGAATATAATATTGTAATATCATGTATCACAAACAGTCGAAAGTTTATCCACAGAAGGATCAAAATAAATAGGAAACAGTAGTTCAACAGACGATAGGCATCTTAAGCTTGCGAGACTCTTTTGATGCTAAGGAGATATCCAGCCAATTACGAGTAGTACCTGCACTTAATCTTTTTGGGAAAATACGTCAGTTTACACTGGTAAATACAATCAACTGACTCATTTTAAAAATGATTGAAAATTGATTTGGATGCACATGGCACAAACATTTTATAACTTGGGATAATTATTTAAATATATAATCTCGTAAAAGAATTACATGTTACTTATGCGTTCAGTAGCCCGGATCGTGCCGGTTTAAAGATCAATAGACACACCACATTATTTATTTATGCACTGACGGGTGTACGCCTACACCCCGCGCTTAGGTCGTGGCCATTTCGTAAAATGATGCCAAGGATATCTGGGACATGGTCATTAACCCCCCAAAGGCTTTAAGCAAACAAAACAATTTAAACGGGCCGATCAAATTTCAATTAACCACCATACGATGGAAGATTTAATGCCCGACCAAGCGGTATTTTATATACCGTACCCCAAGCCCGTATAGGGAAAATAAGTTAAAAGTATTTACCTGAGCAAAGTAATAATCACAATAAGCAAATGCAAGTAGCTTTTACTGGTCCTCCTATTCTGGAACGAAGGTTTATAATAACCTATTAGAATCCTAACGGTCTTTAGTTAAGCTTAAGCTTAGACCAATTAATTTTACGGTTTAAACGCACGATTAGGCGAAAACCGGAATAGAATGTGATTTAGACCCGACAAGATTGAAGACTTGCCTTATATGGGTAATCTAGGCACATTCTGAATTTTGGGGTAAAACCGATAAAGTTTGACCCGTTTCGGCTAATTTATGTAAACTAGTTACATAAGCCGAACCGTACGCGCAGGAGGCGTAACGGGTAGTCATAAGGGTCCTAACCAGGTTTCCTAAGTTAATATGCCTCAAATATGTTGTGATATTAGTAGGATACCTTCCATTATGCCCAAAACGAATTTAAACACAAACTATGCCCCGTAGGGGTAATTTGGTCATTTATAATGTTATAAAAGAGTTTAAGTATTAACCTGAGTTACAGGTCTGATGAAATCAGCAAGGATACTCAATTTAATAAGTTATAACAGTAGGGTAAAGTATATATGTGAAATTTATCAATTATAACCAAACTATGCACCGCAGGGGCATTTTGGTAATTTCACATAAGCCGAAAAGCTCAAAACTGAAGTCTGAGTTAAACAACCTTTGCTTACTGTTAAAATATTATAATTTTCCTAAAATATCAGTAGGTATCAACCCTTGTATGTTTAAAATAGTTTTAGTACATACTATGCGTTAAAAACGCTTAATTAGGCGATTAGAAGCCGTTTCCGGGTTCTATATAGAAATCTGATATTTTTATTATTCCAGAAGGCTTAAAATAATTTATTTATCATTTAAAATCAGTAGCAAAAGGTTTGGGATCAAAAAGATAAGTAAAACTCGTTTTATAGCCCGAAAGGGCAAAACCGACAATTACCGGATTAAGCTTATGACCCTAAGTTATGCTCAGCCTAAAATTAATTAAAAATCTTCAAAAATCCCAAAATAATATATTACATCAGTGGGTAAAGAGTTTGATATCAAAAAGTAGGTTTAAATAGGCTAAACGCTAATTATGTCGTTTAATCGTTAAAAAGCTTTATGATTACGCTAATGAGCATAACTCTCAATCTACACCTCAAACTGATGTCAAATTTTGGGTACAAGTTTATAATTCAGTAACTAAGGTTTCTACACTTTTACATTTCCAAAAATCACGTTTTATGGTGAAAAGGGCATAATGGTCAACATATGAGCAATTAACGGAATCATGCATATTAATTGGTTAACTATTGAACCAAGGTGTATAATCACAGAGGGTTATACTAGCATGTAACCTGGTCCAATTAAAGCTCTAAGGCATTTCTAAAACATGCTTAAATGAGTCAGAACTGAAAGTCAAAGCAAAAGTCAAACTATGCGACTTTCGGTTCCGAACCGGGTCTCTACT
>JARYGA010029606.1:0-22509 GCA_030545235.1 Helianthus tuberosus | reverse complement strand
AACGACCGGCTGTCCGAACGACTTGCACCTTGGGTCCCACACTTAACTATTTTGCCAACAATTGAAGTCTGATTGCTGAACGAGTTGTTGTCCGACCGGACTACCATCCGAACGGACAGCCATTCGAGTCGTGAGACATTTGGACTTCAACATTTAAACAATTTTCAACATGTTCAATGCACCAAGGATGCCACCCGGTCGAACAACCGTCCGACCGAGTGACCACCCTGCTGTGAACTTGTTCTCACTAAGGAACCTCGCCTTTCGAGTCGCTGACCGATCGGATGACCGTCCGACCGACGATCGACCTGAAAGGTAGAGATACTTCAATGTTTTCAAAATGCTACAACGAAAACTTCAAAGGTCAAGCCATCATACACAAACACCTTCTTCTCATAGGAAGAAACAATCCACTCGAATAGTCATCCGACCAGACTACCGTCCGACCGGATAACCATCCAAACGGATTGTTATCCGCACGAACTGGCCGTCCGATTGGATTACCATCCGACAGAACCGCTGTCTGAGCCACTTACTCCTTGCATATTTTTACGCGTCACTTATCGTTATGCTATCGTTCTGATCAGGCTAACCCTACTCCCTAGCGCTCCCTTCAATCCATCAACGCTGTGAGTATACTCGATCCCTTTTTTCTTTATGCACTTTTGGGTGTTACATACGTTACTTATACAAAATCACATCGAACACACTACGCAATACTTTAAACGCTAACCGTTACCGCATGTATTATGTGACTAAATGAATGCTTGTTTGTTATGTTTACACATGGAATGCTGTCTACCTGCCTTAGCAATGATAGTACTATAGTTTGGACTCAGCACCCGCTCACGCGGGGGTTGTTAAGGACAATTATTTGCATGGATTACAGTGGTGATCATGTATTACGAACTGCCTTGGGCAGTCAACCCGCAGTCATTGGTATCGATAGGTCTATGTCGATAACTAACATGCCTCATTTCACTCTGTGTACGTGCTGGTTATGTGTAACGCTTTCGAACTCTATATGCTAATATCAAACTTGTATGCTCACCTTTACACTATGTGTATTGACTTTATTTTAACGTATGTGACAGGTGCATAGGATGCTTATCTGCTAGGAAATCGAGGCTAGAATAAGGTCTTAGAGGCTAACAAATAGTTGTCTGTACAAATGAAATCTGAGTTGTCGGAACAGTACTATTTGCCTAGATTTTGTCTGTAATAATTGTATTATCTTTTAAGACATGGTATGGGACATGTTACTTTAAATTAATTGGTAATGATAATTGTTATGGAAACTTCTGGATAATCTGTTTTGCTCAGTGCCATGCCCCGGTGTTTCCGCCATCGGTTGGGGTGTGACAGATTGGTATAAGAGCCATAACTATAGGGAATTAGGCAAGACTCGACCTAGTCTGGGTCGAAGTCTTAGAGACCTAGTCTATAGTTAGGAACCAACAGACCGACTCGTGCATGTCCAGGAGGGATTATGTATGAGCTTACTACTATTTCTCGCTATTCTCGCCTACGGTACACTATCACTACACTCGGATTTTCAATTATGAATAAGCGATTAAGTTGAGAATAGGTGTGAAAACCGCAAACTCTCGACTAAATTGCTTGTTCAACCCGCATTTCATCTATAAACACAAGAATTTGCGTCGGATCAGGAGTGAAATCCATACTTTGACGCATAATTCTCTTTTATTTCATCAAAAATAGGAACGAGGTTGTTAAACTAGGGGTGAAACCCTAACCTTGATGATTTGTTGCGACTTTTATTTGATTTTACAAAACTCTCACCAAAGTCTCGACGGACTCCAACGACCTGAAGTCACGGTATGACTAACGGGACGTGTGCCAAACGCCTAAGAATCAAGGCAAAAGCACAGTCCTGAAGGTCGAAATGTGTACAACAAGTCCTTGAGAATAGTCGAATCACTTTGGTTAGTCGATGTCTAATAGCCGCAGGCGATCTATTTCTCGATTTTTATGTGTTTCGATTCTGAGCCCGCAACTGCTGACTCTGATGATTCGTCGATTTTATGTGTTTATATGTGTGTTTAACTGTTTATGTGTTTAATTTTGGAGACTTATTCAATTTTTTTCTTCGCTTCAATCGACACGCGCGACTCGCACTACACTCTTATCTCAAAACGCTGACAAATCGCTAAATTATGGACGACCTTGTGCTATGTTATACGCTTATACTACTATGCTACTCGACAAGTATTCACGATCGCTAACCTCAAACGCCCGCGAACTTTGAATGATAGGTTTCTGTATTCTGACTACTTTATACGCCTATGTGCAATAGGAGAAGGTGAATGCGTGCAAAATATATTGTGTTTCCGTCCTTCTGTGCTATACGTGCTTATGTGTTTCTGTGCTTATGTGAATATGTGATTACGTGCCTATGTGACTATGTGATTGGATGTGTTCCTGAGCTTTAGTGGTATTAGTCATGTGTGGTGAGAATCGATTTTATTGTGTTGAGTCCTGTGGCGATGTCTGATGCAGACAATGTCGTCAGCTGGATCTCACGCTTCCCGAGATGCTCGCCGAAAGCAAGCTGACAAACGTCTCGCCGCTATGATTACTAAACAAATGGCGAAAGTTGTTCCCCAAGTCGTCAGCGAGATATATGAAAACATGAGCAAATCGTCTGAGGAATCCCGAACTGAGACTCCCAAAGCTGCTTTCAGCTTCAAACAATTCATGGCATGTGGACTGAAAGAGTTCACAGGAGAACAAGGCCATACAACTTTGTTTCAATGGTTTGACTCCATCGAGGTCACACTATGACAGAGCGGTTGCCCAGATAACCTACGCACTCTCAACGCAACTGGCGTCTTCCAGTCCCGCGCTTTAGACTGGTGGACGACTGAGAGGAACAAACGTGGGAATGATGCAGCCTACGGTCTGTTGTGGGACGAGCTCAAGGAAGTCATGCTGGAAGAATTTTGCCCTCCTCATGAACGCCAAAAGTTAGAAGATGAATTCTGGCACATAAAGCAGAAGGATGGATAAAACGTTGCACTCACTGCTCGCTTCAAGCAGCTCAGCATTATCTGTCCTGATCAAGTCAAGACTCCGGAGATCGCAATCAAGAAGTATATCCGAGCCCTGCCTGACTGTGTTGCAGATTTCGTGCAAGCGGCCAAGACTACAACGATCGAAGAGACTTACCTACTGGCCGCTGAAATCAACGACAAGCGGGTCAAGGCTGGTGTCTGGGATAAAACTTCAAAGCACCTGCATCAAGTCACCGCCACACCAACTGCTGAAACCGCCACCGCTCAATCGTCAAAGCCCTCATGCCGCAAGAAGAAGAACAACAACAGCAGCTCCAGCAACAAGAACTGTGCTGTCTCTACCACTGCTGCTCCACTCCAAGCCGTACCGGCCCAGCAGCAGCCTCATCACCGACTAGCACCAGTTACTTATGCACCGCCAGCAAAGCGCGCATACACAGGCCCCCACCCGGCTTGCCCGACATGCTCTTATCATCACCCGGTGGGTCTCGCCTGTCGTTTCTGCGCTCACTGCAACATGTACGGCCACTTCACTGTCAACTGCCGTACTGGTCCCCGTCAAGCCCCAGCTCAAGCCACTGCTCATCAAGCTCTGCTCCCAGCCCCGCAAGGCCAACAAGCGGCTCCGGCACCCGCGATCAACGCTAGAGTCTGCTTCGCATGTGGTGATCCCAACCACTTTGCGAACATGTGCCCAAACAGGGTGGTGAAACAAGAGCCCCAGCAGCAGCAGCCTCACCAGCAGCAACAACAAGCCGCACGCGCCAGAACCTTCAACATCAATGTGCGCCAAGCCTAAGCTGACAACAACATGGTCAATGGTACGTTCCTTGTGAATGGTATTTATGCATCGTGTTTGTTTGATACTGGAGCCGATAATTGCTTTGTGTCGTTCGAATTTGAGAAGCTCCTTAGTCGTAAGCGCTCCCATCTCCCCTCGACGTTCGATGTTGAAGTTGCCACTGGAAGAACTGTCGCCGTTAACCCTGTTCTTCGTGATTGTACTCTCGATCTCAACAATCACATCTTCCCAATCGACCTAATTCCGATGCAACTCGGAAGTTTTGACGTCATAGTAGGCATGAACTTTCTTCGCGAAAACCATGCTGAAGTTGTGTGTTTCGATAAGATGATTCGATTCTCGCTCGCGAATGGTGATTTATTGTGTGTTTATGGCGAAACTGCTTCGAAAGGTCTCAAGCTCATTTCATGTGTCCAAGCTAGCAAGTTTCTCCGCAACGAATACAGAGCTTTCTTGGATAACATTGTAGTAGCGGAGAAGGAAAAGAAAGGAAAGGCAGAAGTGAAAGACGTTCCTGTGGTTCGTGAATTTCCTAATGTGTTCCCTGACGATCTTCCAGGATTACCGCCTAGTCGTGATATCGACTTTCGTATCGACCTCATTCCTGGAGCCAACCCCGTTGCCAAAGCTCCTTATCGACTCGCACCGTCAGAAATGCGTGAACTCTCAAATCAACTCCAGGAATTACTTGAGAAAGGCTTTATTCGCCCGAGCACCTCTCCTTGGGGCACGCCAGTCCTTTTCGTTAAAAAGAAGGATGGGTCGTTCAAGATGTGCATCGACTATCGGGAATTGAATAAGTTAACTATCAAGAACCGTTATCCCCTGCCGCATTGATGATTTGTTTGATCAGCTACAAGGTGCTACGTGTTTCTCAAAGATAGATCTACGCTCAGGCTATCACCAACTACGCATTCAAGGGGAGGATATACCCAAAACCGCTTTTCGCACTCGATACGGCCACTACGAATTCGTTGTTATGCCTTTTGGTTTAACCAACGCACCCGCGGTTTTCATGGATCTGATGAATCGCGTGTGTAAACCTTATCTCGACCGTTCGTCATCGTGTTCATCGACGATGTCTTGATCTATTCCAAGTCGAAGACCGAACACGCGCAACATCTACGTTTGGTTCTCGAGCTACTCCAGGCGAATCGACTCTATGCCAAGTTCTCCAAGTGCGAATTTTGGCTGGAGGAGGTCCAATTTCTGGGTCACATTGTCAATAGTCAAGGTATTCACGTCGATCCTGCGAAGATTGAAGCAGTTAAGAGTTGGATTACACCTAAGAACCCGTCTGAAGTTCGTTCTTTTCTCGGACTAGTGGGCTATTATCGATGATTTATCGAAGGATTCTCAAAGATCGCTGTGCCGCTTACCGCTCTCACGCACAAAGACAAGCCTTTTGTTTGGGGAACTGAACAAGAGTCTGCCTTCCAAACACTCAAACACATGCTTTGCGATGCTCCTGTTCTCACATTGCCCGACATAAACGACGACTTCATTGTCTATTGTGATGCTTCCAACCTGGGTCTTGGTTGTGTCCTTATGCAACGAGACAAGGTTATAGCTTACGCATCTCGTCAACTCAAAATCCACGAGAAGAACTATACAACCCATGATCTCGAGCTAGGCGCGGTTGTTTTTGCGTCAAAGATTTGGTGACACTACTTGTATGGTACAAAGTGTACGATCTTCACCGATCTTAGGAGCCTACAACATATCTTTGATCAGAAAGAATTTAATATGCGTCAACGCCGATGGGTAGAATTTCTCAACGATTACAACTGTGAGATTCGTTATCACCCAGGCAAAGCAAATGTCGTTACCGACGCTCTCAGCAGACGGAGTTATTTGCTCAGCATTCGTAACGTCCAAGCCCAATACGATCTCGAAACCCTCATCCGCGAAGCCCAGCATGCATGTTTTAATGAACGCACTCTGAAAAAGGAACGAATCTATCACGATGGAGCTCAACTTGTGAATAAACCGAATGGGATATTCCACTATCTGGACCGAATTTGGATCCCTAAACAGACCGAATTGCGAAAGATTTTGATGGACGAAGCCCACAAATCCCGGTATTCTATTCATCCCGGTGCCGACAAAATGTACCAGGATCTTCGCTACAAGTACTGGTGGCCTGGCATGAAAAGGGATATTGCTCTCTACGTTGGGAAGTGCCTGACTTGTGCAAAGGATAAGACTGAACACCAAAGACCCTCTGGCTTACTCGAACAACCTCCAATCCCTATATGGAAGTGGGAGAGTATAGCTATGGACTTCATAACAAAGCTTCCGCACACGTCATCAGGTCATGACAACATCTGGGTTGTTGTAGACCGTCTGACCAAATCCACTCACTTTTTGCCAATATGGGAAGACTACAAGGTGGAACGATTAGCCTGAATCTACACCAACGAGATCATTTGTAATCATGGGACGCCTCATGACATCATCTCTGACCGCGATGCTCGGTTTACCTCGCGACTGTAGGAAATGTTTCAAGCGGCTCTCGGTACTACGCTTAACTTAAGTACCGCATTCCACCCTCAAACCGACGGTCAGACTGAAAGAACGATTCGTACTCTTGAAGACATGCTCCGTTCGTGTGTTATAGATTTCGGTGGTAATTGGGATGCATATCTGTCGTAAGTCGAATTCTCATACAACAACAGTTATCATTCCAGCATTGAATGGACCATTCGAGGCTTTATACGGAAGAAGATGTCGATCGCCTACTGTATGGCACGAGATCGGTCACTCGCAACTAACCGGTCCTGAGATACTGCAAGAAACGACTGACAAAGTCCTCCAAATTCGAGACAATTTGTTGAAAGCTCGAAGTCGACAGAAAAGTTACGCCGATAGACGACGCAAGCCCCTTGAATTTGACGTTGGCGACTACGTATTCCTAAAGGTATCACCTTGGAAGGGGGTGGTCAGATTCGGCAAGAAAGGGAAACTAGCGCCTCGATATGTTGGACCTTTTAAGATTCTGGAAAGGATCGGAAAAGTCGCCTACAGACTCGAACTACCGGAGGAACTTAGTAACGTCCACCCGACTTTCTGAAACACCCTAATACGTAATAACATAAAAACGACGCAGCGGAAAAACGATCCTTAAAATTTTTCTTACTTTGCTAAATACATTGCTTACGTATAGACTTAGTCACAAAACTTTTAACATTTACTAACTGATTTAACAACATTCATAGTAAAATAATTCTACAAGTGTTACATAATCCAAGTTAGGTGACCGTTCTTTCCCGTACAATCCTCGCTATCAACTCGATCCATGTCCCCTTCTCTTCATTCGTGGTAGAAGAAATCCGTATAAACCTGTGGACATCATTCACAACATAACCATTAATCATCGTCAACATCATATAACATTATTATCATACAATTAAAAATCCGTATAACATTCAACAATATAAACTTAATCCATTTGATATCTCTTGTTCCGTATTTGACTTCAATACTTCTTGAACCTGATGTTCTCATACCTGTATTACATTCCAATCTCAAGACAAATCATTAATATTCGTCAATAACCAAACATAATGAACCATTCCTTCATACATAAATGACATCTCGCATTCACACATGTTCACATTCCTAAATTCCCACACACATACAATCATATACCTCTACACATCTACGCATGCATTCATAAATGCACACATACATACAAGCTCTCTCGCTGTTTGAAATTAACGAGCCATACCTACATGATTTTTTTTATTTAGCATAAGCATCCCATATTCAAGGAATTACTCACTTTAACTCATGTAAATATACATAACTACATTGAGTTTTAAAACAACAACATAATCACATTCGATTGTTTCCTTATAAATTCCTTAAGATTATGTAAGTACTATAAAATTTATGTTTTTCACTCAGCTTTATGCAGCTGTAGTAATTCAGTATTTTCCCCTCTTTACAGTGAGTATTTCACTTCAAACTAAAATTATTAGTAACGGTGACTCCAAGACCTTTCCGTGGATATAAAATACGCCCCGAACGGACATTCGGTTGATTTTCTATGAATTTTTTAAAGACTAGCAAAAATCTGGAAATAAGCTGAATTTTCAGCACTTGGGTATCTCGACCCATTAACAATTTGCACTCCTTTTTTGATGGGTTTAAACCCCCAAAACATCGTCAAGACAATACGCTATTATTAAGTTGAACCATATTCAATAATTTGTATCAAACCACCTTAACTATAAAAAGAACTTCGGATCAACAATAAGACTATTTAAATCAACACGACTCCAAACACATTCAAGTACTCACAACCGAGTCTTTTGTCTACATTAGCGTCCCCATTTCTTGATTAACATTCTTATATGAAATTCTACCCATTACCCGGTTACAAAACCGTAGCCATTACTTAAGCATTATTCCGACATAACATTACAACCTTGTTTTGACTCGTTTGGTCTACGTAGTAAAAGTTACCGATTTTATACAACCAAAACCATATCAAACCTCAATCATCATCATGCTCGATAAACTAACGCTACCTTACTTAAACAAAATAAGAAGTGATTACGAAAATCACTTACCTCGTGTGTCCGAGTTCGTGCATAGCTTCCGTATTTACCTTTGATCCATTGCCATTCCATGCTCGTGTCCATGTTGACATGGCTCCTACGCTTTCAGGTTATCATCAACACATTCTTGTTAGCATACATCATTGTACTTGATAACGAGCATACATTTGCATAATTTCATATTCAACTTGCATTAATCATTCATTCACTAACAAGTATAGCTTATTTCACTGAAAATAGGCTGTTTGGGGACGTCCGTTTACTGTACTTACCAGCTTGAAAAAATTACAATCTTTTTATGCGACGTGCCCCTCGGAGGGGTTATCCTTGTGTTAAATTTTTAGAGTCCAACTCTCTACCAAAAATTTATAAAAATTCATTTACTATGCTGCAATCAGATTCGTCACTTCTGACTGCAGCTTACGGAAAAATTCATTAAAAATTCCTCGTTTATCCGATTGACGAAATTCCAATTGCGATTATATTAATCTCTTAAGATTATCTATAGTAAAAATTTGAGATCATAACTAAATTTTTAAATTGAGTTATGACATTCGTAATGGGTTGCAAATTCTGCCAGAAAACGCAGCTTGAACCTTTGATACGGAAAAATTCATAAAACGCTCAATTTTCGTTGAAAAAATGCGATTCCAGTGTGGTTTTAAAGATATTTCCTGGGAGTTCATCACAAACTCAATAAACATCAGTTCTTGATAAGATTTGACCCCGTTACAGCCGATTACATTCGGCAGTAACTTTCTGGACAAATTTAGTTTTCATCAAATTTGTTTTTCTTAGGCATTTCATCGAACACTTGGCGGGTTTCGCTTTTGTAAAACATTATGTACAAGCTTTTAAAGCATGATTCCTACTCATTCTTCACATAACTTATTAACAATCAAATTCATAACAATCTTTCATCCTACACCACATTTGTCTAAGATTTCAAGTATCTCAAAAACATCATAATTCAAGTTTTCACATAGTTGTATCAACTTCAATCATCCTATTCATAACACATTCTCATAAGGTGGGTTTATACTAAAATCATTCAATTAACCTAAAATCAAACATGATTTCTGTTCTATAGAGTAGTCCTAACATCCAATTTACACAAATCATATTAAAAACTCATGATTGGATTGAAACCCATCTCCTACAATTCATCAAATCACGAAATTGGACTTACCACTTCAATGAACAAGGTTAGATGTTCGAGAATAGAGGTTCATGCATTCGGTTTTCCTTGAAATCCCTACTGAATTTGATGGATTTGATGAAACTAGGGTTTCACCTTCCTTTGCCCCCTTGTTCGATCGTACGTACAGACTCACACACTTGTGTGTGTGTGGGTTTTAATTTTCTTTTTATTCTAAATAAATTTCAAGTTTCTAGTTTGGCAACCTTAGTCCCTTAGGTTTAATACATCATCATAATTGCCACCAATTTCATTTCCTTTTCTTATCTTGTAGGCATTTAACTAAGTTTAATAACCTAGTTATTGTATTTCATTTATTTAACATGGCAACATACCTACGTATTAAATATTTGAGTTTTGGGGTGTTACACTTTCCATGTGTCAAACCTCCGAAAGTGCCTGGCTGAGCATGATCTAATTGTACCTCTCGACGACCTCCAAGTAAACGAAACACTAGACTTCGTGGAGAAGCCTGTCGAGATCATGGATCTCCAAACCAAGCAGCCCAGGCGATCGCGCATTCCTATTGTGAAAGTCTGATGGGAAGGCAAACGAGGCTCGGAGTTCACTTGGGAACTCGAAAGCGACATGAAGGAGAAGTACCCGCAGTTGTTTGTTACGACTTCGGCCTAATTTCGGGACGAAATTTCCTCAACTAGGGGAGGCTGTAACATCCCGTGTTTCTGAAGTCAAAGTCAAAGTCAAGATTGAAGTCAAAGGAAGACAAGATTGCTAATTGCGATCTGTCTCTTCTAGCTCAATTCCTGTTTGACTTCTTTGACTTGTAATTAGTCTATTTTACGTATCACTTTAGTTGTATTATGTGGAGTAAGTGTCAATAATCACAATAATCGACGTGTGTTATTCGCTATTTAATCGACGTACGACTGTAAACTATAGGAAGTAACAATGCGATAAAGTCAACTAAACGTTAATCAATCTAGCTTAATCAACATCGAATCGCAATCGCACTCGCAACTCGAATTACGCATTTTGATTAATTTATATACGTGTGTGTGTACCTTATGTGTTACTTGTGCATGTGCATTTACGTTATGTTGTGATAATCAATCAAAACCCAATCGAAAATCAATCGCAATCGAACTAAATCGCAATCAAAATGGTATGATAATTGGTGGAGAAAAGACAGTGCGAGATATGAGTAGTTGGGATTAAAAGTAATTTGACTAGGAAAATCTATCGCATCGCAACGCTCGCAATCGCAATCGAAACAGCAAAAATCATCGCGCCGAGCACTCGAACCAGGTACCAGCCGACCGGATTGCCATCCGACCGGGCTGCCACCTGATCAAGGTGCCAGGCTGCCATCCGACCGAAATGACATCCGACCGGATTGTCATCCGGGCGAGATGCCATCCGAACCGGCCAGCCCTTTCAACTTTGGGTATCCTATAAATACCCCTTGTCACTTTCATTCTTTCCACTTTTGGTAAGTGACGTCCGACCAGCTCGTTTTCCTCGCTTTTTTCTCTGATTTCTCGCAATCCCGGTAAGATCTCGTCCTAAATCTTATACTTCCTTAATCTACACGCACTCCTACACCTTTCTATCTTTCGAATCTTAACTTTTAACCGTGAAATCATCAAGATTCAAGGTGTTCTAGGATGACGTCATCATGTGTTCTTGAAGAACTTCATGTTTTGGCCTCAATCCACAAAGGACAACTTAGATCTAACCGATTTCCACATAAACAAACGACGATCTTTCATAGATCTAAACATATTCACAGTGAAAAGGATTGAGAGAAGGTTTTTCAACTTTCTTTCAACTCTTTTACACTCAATGCATTCAAAACCGGTTTGAATCGGAGCTTGTTGCCAACTCACTACTCAATCTTGTGGTTGTGTTAGTTCAAGATCCGCATCCTATCCACGAGACTATCGATTTCGGGTTAACCAAGAACTATCATCTTAAACCGGTGGACTGACCGAATTTGGGTGGTTCCTGTTCAGTCGGGTCACTAGAGCTTAGGATGGAACTCTGTTGGTTAGCACGACATCAACACATCTCGATAACGCGAGAAAACAATCAAAACGGCCAAGTGTAAGACGAAAGGAACGGCCAGGACGGAGTGCCGTCCGATCGGACTACCATCCGAACGAACAGCCATCCGAACGACCGGCTGTCCGAACGACTTGCACCTTGGGTCCCACACTTAACTATTTTGCCCAACAATTGAAGTCTGATTGCTGAACGAGTTGTTGTCCGACCAGACTACCATCCGAACGGACAACCATCCGAGTCATGAGACATTTGGACTTCAACATTTAAACAATTTTCAACATGTTCAATGCACCAAGGATGCCACCCCGGTCGAACAACCGTCCGACCGAGTGACCACCCTGCTGTGAACTTGTTATCACTAAGGAACCTCACCATTCGAGTCGCTGACCGATCGGATGGAACCGTCCGACCGACGATCGACCTGAAAGGTAGAGATACTTCAATGTTTTCAAAATGCTACAACGAAAACTTCAAAGGTCAAGTCATCATACACAAACACATTCTTCTCATAGGAAGAAACAATCCACTCAAATAGTCATCCGAACAGACTACAGTCCGACCGGATAACCATCCGAACGGATTGTCATCCGCATGAACTGGCCGTCCGATCGGATTACCATCCGACCGAACCGCTGTCCGAGCCACTTACACCTTGCATCGTTTTACGCGTCACTTATCGTTATGCTATCGTTCTGATCAGGCTAACCCTACTCCCTAGCCCGCCCTTCAATTCATCAACGCTGTGAGTATACTCGATCCCTTTTTGCTTTATGCACTTTTGGGTGTTACATACGTTACTTATACAAAATCACATCGGACACACTGCGCAATACTTTAAACGCTAACCGTTACCACATGTATTATGTGACTAAATGAATGCTTGTTTGTTATGTTTACTCATGGAATGCTGTCTACCTGCCTTAGCAACGATAGTACTATAGTTTGGGACTTAGCACCCGCTCACGCGGGGGTTGTTAAGGACAATTATTTGCATGGATTACAGTGGTGATCATGTATTACGAACTGCCTTGGGCAGTCAACCCGCAGTCATTGGTATCGATAGGTCTATGTTGATAACTAACATGCCTCATTTCACTCTGTGTACGTGCTGGTTATGCGTAACGCTTTCGAACTCTATATGCTAATATCAAACTTGTATGCTCACCTTTACACTATGTGTATTGACTTTATTTTAACGTATGTGACAGGTGCTTAGGATGCTTATCTGCTAGGAAATCGAGGCTTAGAATAAGGTCTTAGAGGCCAACAAATAGTTGTCTGTACAAATGAAATCTGAGTTGTCGGAACAGAACTATTTGCCTAGATTTTGTCCTGTAATAATTGTATTATCTTTTAAGACATGGTATGGGACATGTTACTTTAAATTAATTGGTAATGATAATTGTTTATGGAAACTTCTGGACAATCTGTTTCGCTCAGTGCCATGCCCCGGTGTTTCCGCCATCGGTTGGGGTGTGACATAAAACATAAAAATAAATGTTTAACGATAGAAGCAAAAAACAGCCTCCCCTTTGCAGTATACGTACCCAACCAAAACTTACACCAATGTGATATTAACAAGACCAGCCAGCGAAGACCACATATGTTTAGCATTTTAATCAGTCGTCGGATCTCCCTCTGCATCTCTCTTCCTAATCCCAATCACTCTGGTTAAAATAAGATTTCGTATTACTTGGACACTTCGGATTTGTAAAATTATATTTAGATTATTATATGAATTTGCAACAATTTCAACATCTAAAAACATCATTTTCACAAAAGAAAAAAAAAAAGAATATACATTTCCAAATTATAGTTAAAAGCCCTAACCTGGAAGCAATCCCAGAGTACACCCATCTGGCTTTTCTCCTTGAATCTGATTTAACAACAGCTACTCGTAGCTGAATATCTGTCAAAAATTCAATGGGTAAGCACGAAATAATAAATATGACTTAGAAATAAAAATTATATTCAAACATATAATTTATTAATTTCAAATAATCTTCAAAGTATCAAATCACTAAATTACCTTGTCCCTTCCAACTGCGCTTTACACATGTTTATCCATTATTCACGAAAACTAAATGGGTTCAATTTCTATTGCGAAGAAAATGATTCAAGATGATAAATTAGATGGAGAAAATTTAAATTAAAAAAAACAAGGATATGTACCTACATATATCAGTGAGATAACATGTTTAACAACAATATCCAATTCCCCTTTGTTGTAATTAAAACGAACCTGTGACAGCTAGGTTTAATTGTTCCTCACAACCATGTGATAAACTACCATAATCTTATCTTGAAGATGATGATGATGGTTGTGGTCACCGTTGGTTTAGCCTCTAACCTTCGTTGGAACCCTAGTCTCCTACACCAGAGTGCATTAGAGGTGGCTGAACCATTGTCGGGAAGTTGTAACAACCGGCATTTATCACAATCGTCATTACACGGACCAATCTAACAACAGATGGAACATACAATCGAAAGAGGACTTACCAGAGCTAGTCGGAGTCTTCGCCGAAACCCTAGCCACCATCGCCGGAGGAAGCGGCTAGGGTTTTCTGTCATTGTTTTCCTCCTTGTTTTAACCTTGGAACCGGTGAAGGTTATGTGGCTTTTGAGGACCACTACCGTCACCACCGTATGGAAGGTTGTAACCGAATCATTACCACCGCCACTTGCCTGGTCAATCTGTTTTCACCGCGCCGGAGTATGGCTGGCGCCGCCGTAGCACCACCACTGCCACCCTCAGATTTCTCTCTCTATATCGCTCTTGCGTGTTCTCCCTTTTTGTTTCTCTTTCTATTGAATGCAGTGGTGAGAGAAAGCATAGATTTCGGCTATAATTTGGTAACCTTATTTCAAAATTTAAAAGTTACAAAAGATGGAGCCAAATGTAATTTACATATTTCTTAACATGATAGGTTTAATGCGTTGTACATTAAAACAAGGGATTAAAATCTAATTAAGATGAAGGGTTAAAATGTAATAACTATTGTTTAAAAAGACTGATTTACCCTTATTTTAGGGGGTGTATATATAAATTAAAAAAGAAAAGTTTTTATTTTTTGGGTATCTTAACAGAAAAAAAATTATTAGTTGTTATTTTCTTCTTTAATCACTTGTACATTAAAGCATTATCTACTTGTACCTTTTAATCTATGCGTCGATATTGAACAAGAGAACTACCGAAACGTCGACAAAAATGTGTAGGTCGTCATGCTATCTTTGGATTTTTTTAAACAATATAGTTTATAAGATATGTTAAGAATAAATAAAAAAATTATAAGTTTGTTGTGGATGAGTGAATTGTAACTAATTATCTATAATTTTGTTAAAACTTTAGGGATTTAAGTGTAATAAGTTTAGGGGTTAAAAAATAAATAGTGTTTAAAAGACCAAACTACCCTTATTTTAGTGGTCTTTCTATAAATAAAGGGGGGAAAGTTCTTATTTTTTTGGGTATCTTAAAATGCACTTGTCTCATGCATTATAATATAGATATAGATATAGATATAGATATAGATATAAAGAGCTTCTATATAGAAAAATATAAAATATAAATGTTAATTCTGAAAATTTTCAAACCAAGAAAACCGGTAACTGAACCAATAAACACACTAGAAAAAACCTATTTCTCATTTCTCTTTTTTTTTGAACGGCCCTATTTCTCATTTCTCAATTTCTAATCTTTGTTTCCTTCGTTACCCTTTCTGATATCGAGAAACAAAAAACATGTTATCTCAAGATGAAAAATAATTGATAATTAAGATCAAGGTAACATGATACGATTTCCAATAAAGATTTTCCAAAATTTTCCTTGTTTCTGCGGCACGAACAACACACAATTTGCACAAGACCTTTTCTGTTCTTAGGAAATTAACAAGAACAAGAAGACAACAGTAACTAATGTACAACACATAATCCCATCGATCTGTAGTTGTGGAACTACAAATTTATGAAATATTAAAAGGGTCTACATATTTACACACCTTTATGCCTATTTCCACACCCTGTTAGACGCCTCGTATAGGGCTATACGAGGCGTATAGGGTTACTTTTCCGACCAGCTTCTGCACCAAGTACAACGTCACATCAGTCACATCAGACGGGGAGTCTAGGCCTGTACAAAGGACCGATACGAGGGTGTTAAGACGCCTCGTATAGGCCTATACGAGGCGTCTTAGAGACTGATTTGACTATGGATGTACAAAGTTATCTTATATATGTCATATTTATGTTTGTTTTTAGTTATTCGGTTACTTAATGATTGTTGTCTTAAATTGAGATAATACAGAAACAATATATGTTTTGAATATAATACGGAAACAATATATCCCCTGAATATAATACGGAAACAATATTTGAACGAGATAAAATTTTAATCGGAAGAATAATATTTAAAAAAGTAAAATGTTAAAAACATTATAATATTTAATCGATATAATATATTTAAAGAGCCGATTTTTAAAATATTTGATTTTTAAAAAACAAAAACTTTTTTATAGTGTAAAAAACAAAAAAAAAAACAAAACTTTTTTTAAAACCAAAAAAAATTTCAACAAAAAAACACATCTTCAAAAACTATTAAAAAAACCATATCAAAACACCCCTTATACGCCTCGTATAGGGCTGTACTCTTCGTATAGGTTTTCTTAAACTTTGTGCCTGACACCCTCTGAGACCCCCTTGAATTCAGTGCTTAGACGCCTCGTATAGCCCTATACGAGGCGTCTATGGCACAAAAAGTGTGAAAATAGGCGCAGAGGGTGTCCGGATAGTCCAAGCCTATTAAAAAGAATTTTGAACTTACAAATACTCTATAACGTATTACAGAGACTTTATATTTCTTACAAATACTTTTTAATATTTTAAAATTAATATTTGTATGCTAGCTTTAGACTTTTTAAAGACTTATAATCGAGATCCAGCTTAGAGTACACACTGGGTTGACGTTTACAATGTAAAGTTTCTTTAGAGTCATTTACGTTTAAAGCATACAAATATCAATTGTAATAAATTGACGTTTTATATAATGCATTTGATTAATTAATATTATTATATATTATACAGTATATGGTAGTACTCTAGATATTATAGGTTAAAATATATTCTTTTTCTTTGGCTTCTCGGATGCATTCAATCATGTGTTGGTGACATGGAGTTGAGTTGTAACATATGCATATGTCCCTCATCTTCTTGTCTTGTAACACTTCCAGTACCATGGTTGACGGCCAAGCACTAAACGACGAACATGCAGAACCTATTTTGGCGATTTTAAGGTTTGCATATTCTTCAAAATATTATGTTCATATTTTCTATAAGATCATATTATTTTATGTTGAGGGGATATTATAATTTATACCTGTAAACAGCCCATCATTATGAGCAGGAGGGTATACTTTTTCATGGGATTCAATTATATGATCTTCTTTCTAATGTCTATTATCATTCCTCTCTGTAACCAAGCACCTGTTCCTGAATCTGGCTTCTTTGTTTTGTCGTTCAGCAAAACGCGCACGAACGAATATCGAAAGAGGGCACGTGCAGCAATGGATGGAGCACCTCAAAATGGTGGTGAACGCGTCGTTGTAATCCACGATGAAAATGTTAAACATATCCAAAAGATTCAAGATAACGGAATTCATGGTCTTCCCCGACGAGTACTCATAAATAAGGTTCCATCTCTCTCCCTCCCTGTGATTAAGGTTGATCTTATTGCGATTTCATTTAAGCGGATTAATTTGGGGATGGTTTATAAATAACAGTTCATAGTTGCCCAGTTTTCTAAATGTTGTACTAGAAAACTGGGCAATCACGACCAAAATTTATGGTCACAAATAACTCAGCTGTGTATATATACGTGCATGATGTATAGCTTCTAGCTGTTGGTTTCTCTTTGCTCTTTTAAGCTAGTGATCATCAGTTCATCTTGTTTAGATCCACAATCACCAGTTGTGAACAAATAAAAGTACATATCAAGTTAGAGTACACGTTAGTAATCCTGATTATAATAGGTGAACAATAACTTTGTTCCAACAACTTACCACAAATAAACTTGTAATTTCTTTTGGACCATCAACTTTCGCATTCAGAGAGATTCTCAAAACGTTTTTCCGGACCTGAAAAGTTTAATAAAGGTTATGGAAAAAGACGTCAATTTGCAATTATTATTAATTTACAACAAATTATAACATGCACATCTACCATTTTTAAATTACTTGAGTTGGATTTGTACTTTTCAGTTGTATGTGTTTCATATTCCTGTAACTAATAGTCTGCTTTTGATTTTTCTAAAATAGTCATGACCTTCGATAACATGTTTTTATTGTATATCTTTATTGGACAAATAATATATAAACCAATGCACTTAGAGACACATGATTCCTATATTTCCTAATTTAGTTTCTGAAAAGTAATGCATGCATGTGAATGGTCATACACAATAAGAGTATGTTGGCAAATAAGTATTATAGGTTGATACTAATTAATTATTGGTTTATTCAACTTTTACTTTAATTGATTATCATAATGTTCGAGGCGTGAGGAGGCCGGAACAATAATAGGATATTGTATTTTTTTTTTAAACGGAATAAGATATTGTATTTTAGAGACTTTGTGGTGCTTTCAAGTTGACCCTAACATTGAATTAAGCACGCTTTCATGTGTAGGTTATATATCTATGAAAAATATTGAGGATTGTGAGAATTTTTATACTTCAAAACATGTAACTATTGATGCTTGTTCAAGAGAAGATAAAAGATTCAGAAAAGTTGAAATCATTAAATATATTATAGGTAATTGGCTTGTTATTTGGTTTTTTCAAACAACTAAACTAACCCACACAAAAGTTGAATCTATAAATTTATTTATCAGGGAAGTGGAACTCTCAACACCACTTCAGAAAAAAGTACATTTTCCAACATCTTTCTACCATTGGGTCAAATAGCTTTTGATGTGTTGGCATGTGGAAAAACGTATGGGAATTCACATATACCATTATTATTTTCAGCAAAATTTTATTCTCATTCAAACCTCCGATATTCACTTATGGGTCTAATTACTTAAAACAATTGTGAATTAGTACATGATAGCTACAAAGTTTTTCTCTTCTCAACTAGGGTTCTAATTTGAAACAACCAATGGTGTATCAGTCCCTCGGTTTGGTAAAAAATGAAAAAGTTAGTGGAAACCTTATATGATTTGCAAAAAATAGTGAGAATCTATCAAAAGGAACTTCCTAATAAAAAAATTCTGGATCCGCCACAGGAACCAACAAACAAGAACACATAAACTAGTGGTTGCCGGTCTATCATGACAAATATGAATAATATCCAGGTAAGCATGTCATTCTAAAACAATCATAGAGGGCCGGGGAAGATAATTGATGTTGGCAACATGTAGTCTTAAGACAGACATAGAGTTTAAAACAGATAGAGAAGTAACATTTAATCAACAAATAAAAAATATAATGAACAAAGCTAACAAAATAAGAGTTATAACGGGGATCGTTAGTGGTCCCAAACCCAAAAAGGCGTCCAGCGCTCTTCTCCCACAACTCTGGGTCATCAAGAGGTACCATAACAATATATGTATCAACATATTTTTCCTTTTGCACGCGATCGATATAGCTCTATTGTGGTTTACTAAAAGAAAAAGTAAAAAACGTTTATAAACGTAATAGACAACATAACTGCTATAAACATTACATATCCGTAAGATGTGTCAATTAACAAGTATCTTATCGTCTGCCCAAGAATAATTAACAACACCCTAACACTAGACAATGATTAATCATGCAAATTTATTTATTTATTTAATTATTTATTTTTTTAATTAAAAAACAATACGAAACTTCACGCCAAAAAATGACCAGATCCTACATTACCTTTTATCCACAGTTTAGCAACATATTACTGATGCGCATTCTGTCCGTGATATGGTTATGGTGTCTGTCGGTAATTTTGTTGGTATTAGGCAACGACATATTGATGATTATTTGATTTTTCTTTTTTTAGTTTTTTGGGTTTTATTGGGTTCCGTTGGTAATCGCATTTATAGTAAAAGAAACCAAAAACGAGTGAGTATGTGTTATGAATGAAATGTACCAGAAGTTAAACAAAAGATCTCTTTACATAGATGGGGAACAAACACAATGAAACGTTTCAATTCTTTGCTAATAGGTATAACTGTTGGTGATTATAACCATCGACAGTTAGGCAATTATGTTAGTGGGAAAACCTTTTGTAGAAACTCTATGAGCAATAACTTGGTTACTGATGATGAAGAAGTTAATTACCACTAGAGCTGAGTTACTACTTTTCCAAATTGCCACATCGAATTAAGTTGCAACTAATGTATGACTCTTACTGATTATGACAAAGTTGCCACTAAACTATAGTACCGCTTTCCACTGATCTCAGTTACCAACTGATCATCACCTTCTACGTACCACTATTTTCCACGACACTTCCACCAAAGCAACTTTCAACTCAATCCATAGGGCGTTGCAGCTAACACCAGGGGTGTTGCCCCTACGCTCGCCAAGGAGTGATGCCTTCTTGGAACTTCCCAGTAATTAGAGGGCTTTGCCCTTCTCCCCTTGAACTACCAGGTTAGAAGTGCTAGAATTGAACATATATAGTCTGGTGCAAGTTTTACTTCACTCATTCTAGCCTTTAATCATGTTCATACTCATTTCTCTTTGATCTTAAGTATGTAGCTAAACTAAAATAACCTTGACGGCACTGAAATCACCAACAATTCTTTGGTGATCCTTTGACATAGTACATTTGTAATTTGACGTGTCATCGATGATAGGCTTTATGAACGCTAAAAGCCTAAAATCATCCAACCAGTTGACTTTATTCTTCAAGGACGAAGAAAACTAAATCTAGCTCTTGGGTTGGTACATACCACACATAAACTAATTAAGCTTACTATTAATTCTTATGTTTTATGAGTCACGGGGATGAAAGCCTTCGGGCAATGGTAAAACAAGATACCTTCTACCATCGATATAGAGTATGTGATGGCAAAATCGACCCACTCATATTAAATAGTGATTTTGGTATCCATTTTGGTTCTCATCTTGTGATAGCAAAATTGTTTTTATATCATTACTAACGAAGAAATACATATTTAGTTAATATATACATATATGTATCTACACATTTGTTAGTGTATATTAATTTGTCTTTTCCTTTTCTAAATAATTTAGAAGCCATGAAATTACTTATGTTTCATCATAAGAATAATCATAGGCAGGACCCAAGTAATTACTAAAATATACATTCACTTTTAACATTTCATAAACAGGCATATCGAAAACAAACAAATGAAAACGCCATATAAGCAATGCTGGCTAAGGAAGCTGAAATTTAGCTGGCACAAGAAACAACAAAAAATACAATGAGTCCACAAATTAAATAGTCAATCTAATAGTTACACATGTACACTGCCGCCTAATTCTTAGCTGATGCACCGACGACTAAAGCAAACGGAAATATCTTATCCGACAGAAAAACAAGGGGGCCAAATCTTAGCTAACGGAGCCAGCTATATCTTAGTCGACGACTAAACTTTTAGTCTAAGATATAGCCGATGTTGGATTAATCTTGACGGGTCAAGTCGGGTCGGGTCAGGTCGATAGAAGTATGTTTTAAGTAGGTTAGTGGGTTAATGGGTTAGTGGCCCTAATTATTAGTTAGTGGGTATTTATTTTATTCTAAATAATGTAAGTTTTAGCACGAATGAAATTAGGGTTTTTTCTTGAGCAGCAAACACATCTTTATACATGAGTTTGAGTTTTGTGTGATTAAAAGCCTTCAAACGACAAAACCCAACATCCGGCTCATTTATGTGTCGGGTAAGATATTACCGTCTACTCTAGCCGGCACTTTACACATGTAATTTTAGATTGACTATTTTGTGGGCCCTTTGATCTTTGTACCAACTAAATTCCAACCTCGTTAGCCGACTTTGATTATTTGACATTTTATGATAGGTTAGATTTAAATATATGTATTTTTGTAATGTTATTACTCAATATCAATTTTGTTAACTTTTTGGGTCTAAGTCGCCTGATTTGATGATTTATTATTGTGTATTGGTCAACTATATTTTGTTATCACATTGAATAACACATTTTAGTGATATATATGTATATTTTGAGAGAATAACTGATTATGATTTCGTTTATCAATTTAGGTGGTTGAAGAGCTAATACTGCTAGGAACATCAGCATGTCCAGTAGCAACAACCACCTTCCTTCCTGTTTTCAAAGTCCATAATCTCAATGCTCTTCTTAAGCCACATGGGAAAATCTGAACTAGCTGGAGTTGTTCTAGCCATTGGTGTTGTAAATCTCACTTGTGTGTCGATCATGAAAGGACTATGCATGGGCATGGATCCCATTTGTTTTCAAGCCTACGGAGCCAAGCGATTCGCAGTCCTTCGCCAAACATACATCAAAACCTTCATCCTACTCTTGTTTATTTGCATCCCCATCACATTCCTCTGGCTAAACATCGAGCCTGTTTTACATGGGCTTGGTCAAGACCACAGTATCACAAAGGTTGCAGCCACATACTTACTCTTTTCTCTACCAGAACTCCCGGCCCTGGCTCACCTCTTCCCGTTGCGTTCTTTCTTGAGGGCACAAGGATTAAACTCACCAACAACCATTGTTGCAACTTGTGCCACAATCCTACACCTCCCTATTAACTACTTTCTTGTTAGTTATTTAAAACTTGGAATTAAGGGCGTTGCATTGGCTTCAACATCATTTACTTATAACATGAATGTTGGGTTAGCACTCTATGTTTACATGTCAAATGTCGCCATCAAGCCTTCAATAACCAAGACCATCATGGCATCAGT